>JAVTVY010028450.1:0-104057 GCA_036873755.1 Hanleya hanleyi
GTTAAGGACCGTCATGTCGACCCTTAACGTCGCATCGCGATGTCATGGGCCGTTGCGATGTTAAGGGCTTCTACGTAGAGTTTTGCGTTAAGGGTGACGGGGGGGGGACGAATTGATCAATATTATTCTTACGGATCGTACGATATATTTCTTTCCCTGTTCAACGCTATCAGAACACAAAACGAAGTTACATTAGCCTGCTTCAAATTATACAGATATTTGCATGTTGTCGGGTGTGACATATGATGGCCGAGAGGGGCCATCGCACTTCGCCCTCAAGAAGTATGGAGCGAAGTTGCGATAGTACGAAGACGCGAAGCGATATTGCTAAGACGCGAAGCGATAATGCGAAGTCGCGAAGCGATAATGCGAAGACGCGAAGCGATATTGCGAAGACGCGAAGCGATAACGTGAATACGCGAAGCGATAATGCGAAGTCGCGAAGCGATAGTACGAAGCGAAGCGTGGAGTCGCGAAGCGAAGTGCGAAGTCGCGAAGCGAAGCGCGAAGTCGCGAAGCGATGCGCGAAGTCGCGAAGTGAAGCGCGAAGTCGCGAAGCGAAGCGCGAAGTGGTATGAAAGAAATCACTGCGCATGTCACGCTCAATTCGGAACGAGGCTTCACTCAGCACTGTTGATATCGGTTGACTGTCGAATTTCAGGTATAATTTCAAATTTATCACATTAATATTGATTGCTGTTGTACCACAATAAGAGTTAGATTGCTATAATGGCTATGTTTACGCAAACATCTATTTTCCTAAATGTATTTCAACCATTAACAGATTGATTTCCTCTCCATTTACAGGATACAACTGAATGCAGGGCTTATTTTCGCACCCCCACATTCTCATTGTTTGATTTCTTATCCTGAATTTCATATATATTCCCAGTTGCAAAGCTAATAAAGTGAACTGTTAAATTTCACAGTTTCTACAGCTTCGAATTATAGTTACTGAACCTTTATTTCCACAAGTAAATATCCCCAGACCGCGACTTAAGGGTGAAAGAGGGTAAGTGTGGGCGGGTGAGATGGATAATTCAATGCAGTAACCAGCCTGTTCACTACAATCGATCATAGTTTACTGGAAATGGCAATCTGGTCATTGTCGTATAAATTAAACTATTTAATGATACTCCTCATCTACAGATTGTGTTTATGGGTTGTTCTGTATTTTTTCTGTTAACAAGTTATATCTTGAGATAAAACAAGAAGAAATACAAAACAAAATATACAGTTTTTTTATGTTTTTCATGATATATCATATATATCGTATAATGTAGAACATTCAAACCCGGTTATATTTTCTTTGCATGTAATAAATTATGAGTAGACACTCGATTATAGTCCGCATAGTCAGCTGAGAATACTCAGTTTACTACCTAGAAATATAGTTCTTGCATTTCATTCATGACAATTTCAATAAAATGACAGGAACGTGTGTTTCATTGTGGCAATACAACGGCTACAGTTGTATATACCGTGCTACACCCGTCTGGTACAATAGCATGGGAAAACAATGACTACAGAACTATTCACTTTCGATGTATTGTAACTAAAATATTTCATAGTAAACATGAAAGAGGGTAAATGTGGGCAATCAATATTAATGTGATAAATTTGAAATTATACCTGAAATTTGACAGTCAACCGATATCAACAGTGCTGAGTGAAGCCTCGTTCCGAATTGAGCGTGACATGCGCAGTGATTTCTTTCATACCACTTCGCGTATCGCTTCGCGACTTCGCGACTTCGCAACTTCGCGACTTCGCGTATCGCTTCGCGACTTCGCGTATCGCTTCGCGACTTCGCGCATCGCTTCGCGACTTCGCGCTTCGCTTCGTACTATCGCTTCGCGTCTTCGCATTATCGCTTCGCGTCTTCGCGTTATCGCTTCGCGTCTTCGCGTTATCGCTTCGCGACTTCGCAATATCGCTTCGCGTCTTCGCATTATCGCTTCGCGACTTCGCAATATCGCTTCGCGACTTCGCGTATCGCTTCGCGACTTCGCATTATCGCTTCGCGTCTTCGTACTTTCGCGACTTCGCCCCATACTTCTTGAGGGCGAAGTGCGATGGCCCCTCTCGGCCATCATAGTGACATCAGAATTTGTCAGCTCGAGGTTTGTCGAGAGCGGACAAATCCTGATGTCACACCCCACAGCGGGTAATAATTGTTTATTGTACCGAATCTTTCTTAATTAACTCTGGACAATACAGCGTTGCTTTTATACACTGGTAACATAATATGAGGGTTTGGAAATCTAACCCACCTCCGATATTTCAAGCTGAACAACAAGAACAACAAAATATGACATCGACATGATTCGGTACAAAATTTTTTAGAGTTTCCCCCGTAATCATTAAGCTGTCATATAATGGATAGCGAGTTCAATGCATACATGTAGCAACGGTTCATTACCGCATATGAAAGAGAAAACCGGGCTTGAAATCGTGCGATATGATCTCAAGATCGTGCGCTATGGGTTGCACACCACCAATTCATTTCCTTACTATTTATGTAGTAAATTGACCTGGAACATGTCCAGAAAACTCTGTTCCCAATATTTTCCGACGACTAACATATATTGTCAGAAAGCCTGGCTTCTGGCTTCAAACATATAAAAAATTTAGGTGACCTTATGTACCATATTTTCGAGCCACAGCTGGATGTCATAGAATAAACACCACCATGGCGACGGCATGAATATTTCCTGAAATTTATTTTTATTTTCAAATGCCGGTAAATATCATTTAACCGAGTTAACACATTTATTCCTTATTTGCAACTCGGGTAAAACATATTTTCCTAAATAGAAACATATGAAAAGGGACAATTTTCCCTGGCATATTCATTTCTTTCACACAGGTTACGTTCTGAGAGCTCCCGAACAGATAGTCAAGCGGGATAGATAAGGAAACCATTGATCTTTTTTTTTACAATATTTGTAATCCGATGTTACATGTATATTGTGGTTCAGTGGCATCAGCACAGGACAAGCCATCAGGTAAAACTTTGCTTCATTAGCTGAATTTCAATAGATAGAAAATGTGGTTGACTGATTATCAATACATTGAAAATAGGGGCTTATGATTGGTTGAGTTTTCAATGTATTGATATTACATTTTCAATACATTTAAATTTGGGGCTTACGACTGGGTGATTTCCAATGTATTGACATAATTTCAATATATTGGTATTTGTAGGGAGACTGTAGTTCATACCAGAAATTAGTGGTTTTGAACCATCAAGATGACAATTCCAGGATGAGGTATAATAGTTAACCATTGTACACCTATCATCCCTAGCATAGCTTTATATTGAATTTGAAATTAACCTAATAGAATAGACGTTGTAAATGTGGCTCCAAATTCAATTGAGCAGATGAGTAAATGTATCCACCACGCTGTCTTTGTACAATAATAAGATAACATATTGATACTTTCAAACTTTAGCGATATATTGACGTCATAATGGACGTAATGGTTCACTCGCCATGACATCGAGCTGAATGATTTCCCAGCACTGGATAATCTCTATATTAGCGACGCTGCGAAGAACATTTAGCGCCTCCTCAATGGATTTGAAGGAAACCACTGATAGCCCAGGTGGAAAATGATTTCTGGACATTTGCATTCACAAAAATGATCAGGGAATTCTCTCACGTCGACTCTACGACAAGAGAGATGATTACAATTTTTTGACATAGCTAACTATCCATTTCAGGATAGCAATATTCGAGAAGGGACCTACATACGGTGTATACATGTCTCGCCAGGTAGTATTTGCTAAATCATACACATATTGTGTCGATTGTAATCAACGACATAGACTATTACAAAAGAAACTTGTCAAACAGGGCTATACCATCAAACCGCTTCTTTCTCAGTTTCTTAATTTCTGTGATAAATTTCGCACACTGACGGCAAAAATACGATTGTGGCGTTTCGTAACCTGCGTCTAATTCCTTTTAACCCGGGCTAAGGGGTGTTTGAATATCACGCGTTTTTTTCATTTCCATTGTGTTCAAATGATCAGATACAATCAAGGCGTGACTGAGATACTTACACAGGAAACGATTAGAACTTCAGCATATCTTCCTGACATCATTGGACACTGTTGATCGCTTCTCTCTCGTTAGAAACCATGTTGTGCTTTCATTACTTTTATTTAATACACATTTGAAATTGGTGCTAACTGTCAGTGAGTCTTTCAATTATTGACGCGGAAATTCTTTTATGGACGACGACTGGATATAGAATGTCGGGTCAGGCGCTTGCTAGACGAACATGCACGGAAGGATGTACATATACAAAGTTGATATGAATTTTTTTCACTTTCATGGGTATCGATCATTTGTGAACATATTTCTACATATGAAATTAAGTAGTAATCTTTTACTTTTATTTTGGCGATATATTTAAGATGCACCATCTGGACAACAGGTGGCTAACTTCATATCCAGTGAAGGTGAATATTATTTTACGTGTTGTGTTTGTGAGCGTCAGTATTGTCTTGCCTCAAACTGGTCGGCACGTCTCCCTTGAAAAACAGTTCATATCTATTTTGAATTCGGTGCTAATAGTCATACGAAATATGTCTTTGGATCATGGACGAACGCCTGTATTCCAACAATATCTCCATATAACATATTTAGGATTACCAACTGTACAATTTGTACCAGCTTCAATAAATATACACTGTCTGTGTGTCGTGCTTGATTTCTAAGAGCAACTCATTAAAAAGAGGGAAATACCACATGTTATAGCCCTAGAAAAACTCGACGGTTTCTGACAATAACATATGCGATATGTTTTCTTGTACTTCTTGTATGTTATCAAACGACTACGTTTAAATTTGGTTGCGGAACACAAAGCGGTCACCATTTACCTTATTCATCTTTTCCACTAACTCGCAGAGCACAAAATGTTAACATTTTTCATCACGAAATAATTATGCAGGTGCTGCTATAGCAGTGGGCTTAAGACTAGGCATACATATTATAGGTGGGATAAATGTTAACCCACATCAATCTTAATATAATACGTATTGTCAGTATTGAATTACACGTTATACCGAATCCGCATCACAAGTAATTTCCTGTTTAAGAAGAGCAACGATATTGACTATCTGTTTTATTTCAAAACTGTTTTTGACACTGGACGACCGGTGAAAGTGGTAAAGTGATATAAAGCTTCAAAGCAGGTGCAGATAACATCGATATATTTGCTTCATAAATAAAGGCCCAATCAATAATAAACCTAGAGAACGGAGAATAGCTTGACCTTGTCACGAATTGGCGATTTTTCTTTTCATCAACACAGCGAACCTCATTCCCATTTTCAGGATTATCAATTTTTCTCTTTTCGCGGAAGATTGTATTTTTCCCGTTTTTGAAGGCCTCACTACAACTAATATATGGCTCTCTCATCGTTAGGTCATGCTGCATTATATTATGTTGTCAAGTTCAGCCATTTTTATTGATTCAGTTAATACATTTGCATTGTGAAATATGCCATTATTGTAAACCTTCGTATGAAATGATCAAAAGAACTGCTGCAAAACATTCCGTGGTCATATTGACAGTGGCGGCTCTTTCTATTACAAGATATTCTTGTTGCGAATAATTGACACGTGTAACTCGCTACAATCATGAACAATGGCCGACACTGAAACCCAGTCATGGTACCTCAAACACCAAGCGTGTATTGGTATATGATCAATTCCAAGTCATCTCTTCAGTTAATACGTGTTTTAGCTTTCACTGATTATGTGGATTAAGATATACAGTACCTAATTGAAGGGAGCGGCACATGGGGTCTTAATACCGTACACCAGTTTGCACAATTGTCTCATATCTACATATAAGTATGCATCCCTGACACTCAGATTTCCTCATCAATACAGTCGTAACCATTTGCTATTTCTCTTTTGACAAAAATCTATAGAGTTTTTCATGGATTTAGAAATACCATTCAATCGGATGTTGCTCTAGCAAGGCCTGGTGTATATCAATTTATCATGTTTCCAGCGTAGGCAAGAACTTTGGAATGTATACATGCTGATAAATAAGATCCTTTAATTATTACAGTTTATCCTTGATATTTATTGTCTTTTAGCTGACTGAGCGGATGTGTCTTATCTTTGATGCGATAGTAAATACAAAAATGTTGACCTTTCTTGCAATTCATCTGTATTGTAAAATTTTCCATTATTATACAGTTTCGATTATGATCTAAAGAAATATCGCAATAAATTGCATCAACATATTGGCACCAGACCCATCCGTGAGCGTCAGTTGGTTATGAGGGATTAACTGCTAAATTTAGAACGTTCTGCAGACACTAGTATGCATGAATATATTATATTAATATTTTACTGAATACATTTGTTAACTGGATACCTGATCCGACTTTTGGATTCCCCCAAGTTATAGTAAGCAAAACGATACGAAACTAAAGCACTTTGTTGTTGATCTGTATAGTTGGATTGAAAATTTGCTTACTCAATCCCGTTAAGTTTACTGAGCCCACCTGTAGACATTTGTACACACCCTATACAATTCGTTTAAATACAGCTAAAAGTATGCCTCACAGCAATGGTAATGTATATATTTGTTGAAAGCGCGTGTCTCAAGGATTCCAATTATATGAATTTATTCACTGTAAACCTTTAGTTTGTAAAGATATTCAGCTTTAAAAAATAAAAATAATTAAAATTTAAAATTTTGTAAATGCTATTTACAAAAGAATATTCAATTTATCGTAACTTACATCATCATTTTCCATTTAGAAGACAACTCCAACAGAACATTTGTGTCTCAGTTTATCAATTTTGGTCTAGTTCACATTATATTGACATTTGATGAAATATTTATTCACAAAATCGAACAACTCACAGTTTTAAACTTGAAAGTTGAATTAAATGTCAATAAAATAAGTAGAAAAAAATTGACAAACTGAGACTTGGAGTTGTCTTTTTACAGAAAATGATTATGTAAGTTACGATTTCTTGAAAATCGCAATTTAAAAAATTTCAAATTAATTTTTTAAATTCGAATATCTTCACAACCTACAGATTTACAGCGAACACATTTAAATATTTGGAATCCTTAAATACGCTTTCAACAAATATATACATTATCATAGTTATAAGGCATACTTTTAGCATCTTAGCTTGCTAAGGGCATTTCACGTTTCACTTAACACTACCCTTAGATTGTCGCTGTGACTCGGCATGTATTTCACACGGCGCCATCCATCTAGAGGGAGATAATCCAGTTCGAAAGTTGTTCCCAAAGCATGAGGTCAAATGTCGGCCCCATTTAAACGAGCCAATGAAATTATCTGTATTCAAATATTTCTCAGACATGAACACGTGTCAGTTTCACGAGGCGCAAGACTGGGGGAGTCTACGCGAGACCAAAACGAAGTTGTGCGAATTAGCTATTTTATTTCTCACTCTAGTGGAGCATGCTTCTTTGTTTATCTTAAGAAAAATCATATTACAAACGGCCTAACATATTTGAAAACAAAATAAAATCGGCGGCAGACCACAGGAAAATGATATGCTTTTTATTTTGCGATGGGGGCACTTCGAGGCCCACCATGGGATCATTTCAATCGATCGCTTTCTGGAGGTGTGTCTTCGTTGTATGAATGTGATTGAAACCGATGTCGGATGTAACGGGACCAGTCGGATGTGACCATTTGGGAAACGCCCTGTTACACTCAGATAGCACCCGTTACCGCATGGCTACGAGCAGAAGTTTCTACGTATGATCGTGCCATGCGTTCGGATGATGACTTTTAGCTGTATAAAGGCAAATTCTAGAGGTTGTGTAAAAGTGTCTGCAGATGGGGTGAGTGTCCTTAATGCATTATGAGATCTGACTGAGGATGTCTCGCCAGCACAGGCCTAATCGCCGGCCTAAATGCCCGAAAATGTTGTATCGGTACTTGAAATAAAGCAGAATCCTAGAGTAAGTCTGTATGAATCTGTGGCAAGAATATTGAAGCCAGAGTTAGCCGAAATAACAATTGAGGCTGGTCACGTTTTTTAACACAGATAACACAGGCCACTTTATCTTTTCTATATTTCACATCTTTCAGTAGACATAGTTCAGACAAGTTTGACGCTACTCATTCTTTTGTCGCAACACACTTATTTTTGTGCTTAAGCTTCCTCGTCACATTCCACTTTATGCATTTGCCGACAAGAATTACCTTCTACAGATTCCTACACGTACTGATCCGTATCTTCCTGTAGAGAGTTGAATTGTTATCAACCCGCTTATTGCATCATAAATAGTCTACAATGCAGTTTCCATATTTGTTTGTGAAAGAAATAGCGTTCCATTTCTAGGTGAACGTTTTTATGGCATCTTTCGTTACATTAGAAACGGGACACAGATAACCCAGCTAAATTATTTATATAGCATCCAAAAGTTGGGAAGCCAGACCCTAAATAACTTAACAAACGCCCGATGAATGAGTACAGCTAAGATATTCCCAACACTAACGTCCCCATTGCTCTATCCTTAATGTTTAATACAGAACATTCGACCGAACATGCCTCTTGTATACATTCTCGAGATTGTGAAGCGTTCCTGCCATTTGTTTTATTACTTGAATTATCCGCGAAATTTGTACCGTTGATTTCATTACAGCATTCACTGGATGGGACGTGAATGCGGGTTTGAACCAGATTATTGCTAATTTCTATCTTAACGGGATAACGAAATGGCATATTTCCGACCGTCTCCTTGTTCACGGCAAACAACCATTGTGGAGCGGCCTTTAAAACCCGTTCTGTTGTCCCGATTCTGACCTATATATCAGCTAAATAAAGTAATTGGATTAATACATTGGTCTGTTCAGAAAACATGGGCAAGACTCCTCATATTATTTATATGGATGGCAACCTGCTTTGAGAGAGAGCTTTTAAATCTTCCTCGCAATAGCACGCTTCGTAGAGTACAGCAGTCTTCTGGGCAACACTGTGGAATGTATTTCAAATCCCTGGTGTACAGACAACAACATATCTGGCGTGAAATCAATTCATAGAACAATTCAAGGTACGAAGATAAGAGGTCTTTTGCTGTCAGATAACCCTTGCAACAGTAATAGCTCCCTTGAGGGTATTATAAATAAGACTTTCCTCCTGAAATGCAATAAGCGAAAGTGATAGCAGTACAAAAAAATCATAATATCAAATAAATATATGTCCATCAATATCACCTTCAAAACAAGTTTGGATTTTGAGGACAGATACTGTCTCATTCTGTCCTAGAGTCAAATGAACGAGGCTATCGAACTTCGTTACAGATACCACAGGTTCAACGCACAATATATAAAGCAGTAAATTACGCGTTTAATGGCTATGACCTGATCTTAATGGCCCACAACGTGTTGTAAAGGTGCAATGAGTTAGTCAAAGAATGGCATGGTTATCACTCAATGAACAAAAAACCATCTAGCTGAATCAGGTTCTCTTCACTGGGATCAATTGGGTAGAACGGTAGAGAGGTTATCGAAGTATCAGTAACTGTTCATTTGTAAAAATAATGATGAAACCATGGGTCTGTTTAAGGTAGACCACTGGTGTTAATAATAGTGTTTAACTATTTGAACGATGCGTGCTTTTACATTCATAATGGTGTAATACGAGGAAAAGAAAGAAAAATAAGTATGTTCTTGTGCATTTTCCTTAGCTCTAGACAATGTTAAGTGGACTGACTCGTTCTTCATTTGATAAGTTAGAAAACATAGGAAATGATCCTGATTTTGAAGATTATTCATGAACGAATCATATGAAGAGAATTTAACTTTTACTTTCATTCTCACTATTTGAATATAATCACAATGCTGATCAAAATTTATTAAATTTGATGGATGTTTCTGGGCAAAATTCTCGGCTAGAAGACTTTTAAAGAAAATTACCATCAGGATATACCACAAGGAAAAACAGGTGAAAGCATGGAAATCACCAACCTTGAACGGTCAACAATAATATAGTATTTCACAAACGATCTCATCTTGTCTTCGACTGTCTGGATAAAAGCAAACCGTTGTCCATATTAACCGAACTCATACTTTTGGTGGGTAGTAACAAGAGGCTGGATATATCCATTCATCAGCCAATGATAATTGGTGATAGCAAATGGAGCTGACCATTTTATGACAGTGACATGAACCCTGTTATAAACCATGACTCAGATATTTTTTCATACCAATCAGTATTGGATATTTACATGCATTCTAGCAACGACAGCTCCTATATTCACAGGTTATTGGTTTGCACAGTTTTGTATGGACGAGTCCTGGCGCGAGGGCAGGGACGACCTTGCGATTCCCTTCTCTGATATCAGGACTTGTCCATACAAATCCGTACAATTTAATAACTTATATATTATTCAAATTGAGACAGAACTGAAGAATAGATGCAAATAGTTTAACAATTCTGCTTTAGTTACTTGAATATCATTGAAAGATGACTCGCAATCTGATCATGCAGCTGCTACGTTGAACACATGTAACAGAAATGTAGTTGCGGTCAATAACTATCAAGACTATGGTATATAAAAATATTAGACACTAGCGATTATATTATAAAGGTGAACAATAACGGATTATATCCGATCCTACAATACACACAGTAAAGCCGGTATTCCGATAATCAAATACAGAGTCACAGCATCATTCATATATAAAAAAAGCTAAGAAAGAGGAGCAATGTTTTAGCTGTCTGGTGGTTTATCACTGGAATGGCATTCCTGTCTCACATTTTATCCCACAGCCATAGTGAAGCGATAAGCAGAGGAATTAAATACAAATTAAAGGGCAAACCAATTGCTATTGCGACCAGAACGTCATTGTTCTGCAGGACAGGGGTCTCGTTTGGCGATTATAGGTGACAAACTGTGGATCATCTCACAGTCGAAAAATGTTCTCTTAAATTGGATCCTTGCATAGCTGACGGTAAATTGCAATCAATTCTCGTACTCTCTTGGGAACTTCTACGTTATATATGAAACTTTTTCAAACCTATTTCCAAGTGAGGCGGAATTGACGCATGATCATTGCAACCAATGATTATTATTCGTTCTTGATTTTTCCTCTCGGCTTGAGAAGTTGGGCGTATTTTTTTCTAAATACAAATTGCATTGGATGTCTTTGCATTCTGACAAATGTCACTTGCTATTCATTGCCATTTCTTGAGACCAGAAGAGCAACACTTGTTGCTGGTATAATCGCAGACATTTTTCCCAATCAGAGACATATTTTCCATGCAAAGGTATCTCAGTGCGTTAATGCATCAATTATCTCAGTTCTGTAGCTATGATCCTCTAGTAGTCTTGTCCAAATTATATAAAATTATGGCATATATTCTCACTGCATTCTCTCCATTTTCAAGACCCAAGAGATATCTGACAAATTGAATGACAGTTACGCCTTTGATGTTCTGTTCCTCATGCTTCACGGCACCTTTTGTTTGCTTTTGCCTCCATGGGTGAAACCCCATAGTCACGATTGATCCATGGACAACCCATGTGCATGCCTTGGATCACCATATTGATCACTAAATTCATTATATATGCCCAATGAGTTTCTTCAACGTCACAACGCGGTTCGTATGAAGTAATTAAACAAAGATATTGCGTCAATTTCATGCAATTTCTGTCAGTTTTGATGAAATATAGCAGACAATAAAGAGCATAACATTTCGTGTGCTCAGAGCCAAACCTTATATCGACTATCAAAGTGGAAGCAGTGATTTCGATGATGGCAACTGGATGATACACTATGCAAAATCCACTAGATGGTAATTTCGTAATACATGCGTCTAGTTCGTCATTCAAAATTCAGACGTCGTCCATTAATTTCCGCGTTCATAATCCAAAGACCTAATTCATTTAATTGCATTGGCAACAAATTAAAAGAATAAATAATAGTACAAATAAAACTATGCCAGCTTACTGTAAGAGAGAAGGGGTCAACAGTTTTTAATGATGCCGGCAATACATAATGATGTTTTACAAATATAAAATCGTATCGTTGATCAGTATTCTTGATCCATGATTTTCGTTGTATGGTCGTTATCTGGAGTATGATTATCTCAGTCACCTTTGATTGACACTGTTCATAAGAACACCATGAGGATCTTGAGGTTTTCTTTGCCATTTTCAAGGTCAAACTGCTTCTCCGTATATATCACGTTTTCGGATTGAGCCAAGAATATAATGTAGCCACATGGACAATAAAACTGACCGTGACTGCAAGTAAGAACATCAGCATGTTCCTTCTGGTTGTATTTTGCTATAAGTAATATTATGTCATTAACCAAGTGTTCCCATATTGGCCTGGTTATAGGTCCAAGGTCTGCCGTATTGGTACGAGGCGGCAGGCCGAGGGCCAATACGGTTGACCGAGGACCTATAACCAGGCCAATATTGGAACATTTGGTTGATGACATTTTTATTAAATAACTCCCCAACAACCTTTTTCTTCATCAATTATGATACATGTATCATAATATTTTAGTACAGCGATCCCTCCAAATCAGGGTATATATTTCTTCCTTGAGAGTAACCTTATTTTCCACGATTAATGTGGTTTCGATGTACCACTATAGTCGAAAAGTAGATTCCCTCTACAGTAGCGATCTAATCGACGGCGAGAATCGGGACGGTGAATAGGCCAATCATCTTCAATCTGGGCGGGGTTCTTCAACGTAGAAAACGGGAGTCGAAAAGATAGAAGCAGATGAAATTTTAATCATACAATATATATCATGAAAGTAATATACTAATTTTATTCGATGAGAACGGTGAGGCACAATACAACCTTGAAATATGGTGAATTGATCAAAATCTAGTCCCTATTTGGGAATTGAAGACCTATTGAGACCCTAGTTTTCAACATCATCGTCCAGGTGATTCGTTCACATCTAATTTCTTTCGTTTCCATCCACACGTGATTAGCTCTTCTAGCTACTAATATGACAACATCTTCTGTCATAAAATATCACGGTAGTCTAAGCTTCGTTCATCAGTTCACTGTTGTAAGTGTTGGATCACTGTTTGTCGTCTGCGATGTGCTTTGCAAGTCGATGTCACGCTCGCAGAAGGATCCGTTCAAAGTATGAGAATATAGTGACATCATTCGAAGAAGATCACGAATCGAGGGTCATTCAGCGTCAACATCGCCATGCTGGAAGTCATATTGGCCCGGGCCATATTGGCCCTGTTTTCTCGTATTGGACTGGCTTTCCCATATTGGACCGCCTTCCTCATATTGGCCCGATTTGGTGGCCATAGGAAGCATGCCGATTTTGTTGTATTGTGTTCATACCATAGATAGTTATTTAATAATCTCCATTATGGATTCAAGGTGAACTTTATCCTGAATTATAAAAAGGCTATGTACCTGGAGTTAATACAATCTCAGTAAACTCAGATATAATATCACGGAATATTATATCTGAATTCAGCCCTATATAAATCCCGTGCGAGTTGAAACTACTATTGTTAGCCAATCAGATGGATAGCTGGTTGTAGCCATTTCAAAATTACACTCACAGTAATTACACACGGTAGCTCGTGGTCTAATATATAAACATTATCCTGAAACAGTTTCCAAATATGGCATCATTTCGAGACAGGGTCCGTAAACATCAAAGCGTTTACTCCCGCCGAAACGTCTGGCTTTGTTAGAGGTAGCAAATATCAAAAGATTGTGCCGTGCGAAGATGTCAATCTCCTTGAAGTAAACGTCAATCATTGTCAGAGAGAAAAGGTTGAAATGGTCGTGATTGGCTTATTATGGGATCTCGTAGAATATCGGCGAACATTTCGCACGAATTTTTCATAGCGTTACGTCTAGATGGTATTCCCCTGATTTACCATCTTGGTTTACCTAGATTGGAGTTAATACTTTTTCGTGTTGAAAACGCAGCAGACATATCATACTACAAAATAGCAAAAAAAAGTCTTGGACATCGGATGCCCAGTAATCTATAAACGATGAAACTTCCATCCAATGACGGCATTACATGTACTCTTGTCTGTAGTGGAAACTATTGTGCGATATGTCTTGTCAGCATAATTTACTTGGGCTGGTGATACATTCTGCTGTTCACTTTTGATGTAATTTGAAGTTTTGCCAAGAAGGTGTCATTTTCTAACATAAAACATAAATATTTTCCATGTATCTTGCCAGATTTTAGCCCGCATTATCTTGGGGGTAAGACATAAGTATCGGTTCTGGCCAAATGTGTACCGATGATAAAATGTGTTGAACCAAAAGTATTTTGAACTCATATTCCATGAACCATATCTATCGAAAACCTTATCTCACTCGGCCCATCATAAGGGTCTTCAGGGGATGTAAACTTGCTGATTATAGCAAGTTCTGTCACGGTCGGGAATAATAAACCAAAGTTTCTTTTGGACCTAATGAAATATGAGGTGTATTACCAAATCAAATGTGTAATATATTATACCACCATATAGTGTGAATAGCGTTATCAAGAAATTCTAGTCTTCTAATATCCGAAATGCCGGAAAGACTGGCAGCTATTATATTCTGTTCAGTGGTTAATGATCAGATAACGCACCAAACGCATGTACTCATGGGGTTAATTACCCCTTCTTTCAAAATCCCTGTGTTTGGAACCTGTCTCTATACGTAGTCTGCACCGACATGCTCGAACAGGGTTTACGAACTAAAAACCTACAACGTTAAAATTTCCTTTGATTTTAAAGATACAACAGCAAGCAGCAGCTCCATTTTGTCGTTTCTGCTCTGTCATACATTTATTCATACGATTTGCAAAGACACAATGGATGTTTTTACGATGGGCTGCTATGGCCTACAATCCTTACATCTGACGATAATTCGCTTCATGGTTGGTTGTGCAAATGGAGGCCGTTCCCTCTGAAAATAAACACAATTACCTAGACAGCGGATAAATAACCTCTCCCTTTGAAATTTACGGATCCCAGTCTGAACGCATAGGAGCCGTTATTTATCTCTTTCGGTAAATAAATTCGGTCTTGGAGTAGAGCTTTGGTCAGCAGCAATAGCCGAACGACTGGACCAATTTCGAGGCTCCGAATTCGTTTGAACGCCATGTGCTCAACTCAAGTAACCTCAAATGAATAACCGATGAGAGATCGATATCTCGTAATTCGATCTTGATTACTAAAGTAAGAGAGTCGATAGTTTGAAATCATGTTACGGCTGGAGACTTTCCAGACTGGAGAAACAGACACATTTGACGACAACTGTTCAGATGGAGAGCAGATTTTTTCGATAAATATCGAAATTATATCTGCATATATATAGATATATATAAATTGGCATTTTGTAGCTCACACGGCTAGTGTCCACTGGGATTGCGGATATTTGTATCAACGAAGAGTTAAATCAGACACAACGAAACCTAATTGAGCTCTGACTGATCACCCTCGTACTAAAGCCTTCCAATTCTGTTCTCCTCCCCCCTGTACGCACGTCATCCTCTTCTCTCTTTTTGATCAGGAAGAGTGCGTGTTTGTGTGTGTGTGAAATAGGTTTATGGTAAGGTTTTTAGGAACTTACGCTTCTCTACGAAATATTTTATCTCTCATCCAAGTCGTTTTATCATGAAAGCGACCATGATGTGGATGCCCAGTGTATCAACAGCCACAATCAACGTGTGACTGAGGTACATTCCGATAAAGAATTGTTTTCAGGATTTGACAATAGCAGGATGATGTTTTGTTACAATAATTGAACAAATTACTCTTGCTCGTAACTCTCGTGGCGTGTAATAATATATTTGTTTTTTTTTAATTTCACGGTTGCTTGATGTGGGCAATGCCCGTGGCATATGGAAAAGACCGGTATCGCATGGAAAAAAAGTTCGGTGAGATATTAAAAAGTGAGTGTGATATGAAAAGTTTCAGTGTGGTATGAAAACGGGATATGTTGTGAATGATATGAACAAGTATACTGTGATTGAAACTGTTTCAGTGTGATAAGTCGAAGTGTGGCATGAACATGTTTCGATGTGATATGAAGTCCAGTATAATTAGAAATACCCAGTATAATTAGAAAAAATCTTGCAGTATATTTTGAAAAAAAACCTCTCAGTGTGATATTAAAAAGTGTCAGTGCCATATGGAAAAGATTCGTTTTGGTATGAAAAAGTTTGGTGTGATTTAAAAAACCGTTCCGTGTGATATGAAAACGTTTTAATGTGATATGATAAAGTCTGAGTGTGGTATGAACAACTTTCTGTATGATATGAACAAGTTTCAGTTTGGTGGAAAATTTCGGGTTGATAGGAACAAGTTCGAGGTCATATGAAACCCCACGTTTAATGCGATATTAAAAAGTGTGCGCGTGATAAGAAAAATGTTCCGTGTCATATGAAAACGATTATTGTGATATGAAAAAGTGTCGGCATGATATGAAAAAAGTTCCATGTCATATGAAATAGATCAGTGTGATTTGATGAGTTAATTTTCATCAGATGAGTTAATTATTCGAGCTGATCTGTCAGCACAGCTCCCAAGCTAGCGTATCTAATTTCGCTTAAGCCGGTGCTAGGGACCGTGTGGAAACTTCATTGTCTCCACAGGAACAGCTGCAATAATAGCGCGGCTGAGATACTAAGGCTACGTTCGAAAATCCACCGTATTCTCAGGTCTGAATGTGAGTTTGCAGAGGGAATCTTTCCTGTAGAATCATATCGTTGCTTTTTAGTTGCCAGACGTCGTAAATTTTTCCCACTTCTTGCATATCGCTCCAATTGAATCTTTTTCGGTGTGATATCAAAAAGTTTCAGTGTGATGTGAAAAACACGAGTGTTTTAGGGGGACATCATTATTGAACGCTGATCCACTGCCTGTATTACCTTTTTTATGATACTTCATAGTAAATGCTTACAGAATAGGCAATCATGCTTACAGAATAGGCAATCATGCTTACAGAATAGGCAATCATGCTTACAGAATAGGCAATCATGCTTACAGAATAGGCAATCATGCTTACAGAATAGGCAATCATGCTTACAGAATAGGCAATCATGCTTACAGAATAGGCAATCATGCTTACAGAATAGGCAATCACAATCATGCTTACAGAATAGGCAATCATGCTTACAGAATAGGCAATCATGCTTACAGAATAGGCAATCATGCTTACAGAATAGGCAATCATGCTTACAGAATAGGCAATCATGCTTACAGAATAGGCAATCATGCTTACAGAATAGGCAATCATGCTTACAGAATAGGCAATCATGCTTACAGAATAGGCAATCATGCTTACAGAATAGGCAATCATGCTTACAGAATAGGCAATCATGCTTACAGAATAGGCAATCATGCTTACAGAATAGGCAATCATGCTTACAGAATAGGCAATCATGCTTACAGAATAGGCAATCATGCTTACAGAATAGGCAATCACATTTTAGCAACAACATGTTGCTGTTATCTTGTTTATGCTCAATGGTGCACATTGGACCAAACATCTTAATGTACTGGAGTTCATACTGAAACCGTACTAAACCACAAGCATGGTCGATAACAAAAACTCTGAACCAAAAGGGTTTTTATACCACTTCTGAGGTTGAAATGCATCTCTAGTTTATGTAAAGATGCAATTTACCCACAGGGGCTATTTTGCTTCTCGCTTATTTGCGTCAATTATCAACGTTCCAGTCCATTATCCTCGTGTTCACATGTACCACATTCTTATAGAGATATTCGCCATCAGATTTAAACTACAGTTTAATACAGGACACATGATAGACAAGACGTTATATTTCGGAAAGATTTATTGCGTACAACATAAACCTGTTATATATAATAATGCGTTTTGTTCGTCACATGGTAATCGAAATTATTCCATCAATAAAAGTGAAGACGACCTGGAATTTCAGGGTTTTTTTTACCACATTTCGCTTACAGGAAATCTTCTTGTGTGTGTGTGTGTGTGTGTGTGTGTTTATTTTAATTATAATGTTATGCATATTTGCAATTGATGTTAACTGTCTTACGAAAAAGGTCTTTCGATTATTGACGAGGAGGAAGTCATTTTGTAGACGACGGCTGAATATTGAATATCGCATCTGACGCTTATATTCATCAATGATTCATCAGTGACGCATACTGTCATAAATATGCATAGTGTTCAAATGGATCTGAGTGATATATTTGATATATATACTTTATCCAAGCTCACTTCCAAGTGAACGAGTCAATGCATGCTCGTTGCACTCGTGCGTGCCGCTTGCCAGAACTTGAGTTTGAGATCAGAAATATCACTTTGGTTGCCAGTATAAGCGCAGATCTGTTTTCCCAATTTTAGAAACAAGACAGGCTTATTTTTCCTGCAGCTATTGTTTAAGACATTATTTCATGCCGCAATCAACCCTATATGTACCGTGAATCTTCGGATAATGTATTCATAATAATGATCCAGAGATGGTATTGTAGAAAATATACTGGCTATATCTGAGCTACGTCAGCAGCTGCTTCTCCTTATCGTGGCTTCAATGGCTTCGCTACCAATTTGGCACATTCAGAGGTCACAATTTTACTATGGTGTCAACTTACTGCAGATCTAAGCTGGAAATCATATGGAGTGTCTTTGCCCGCGTAGCGGACACTTACTCATCTGTTGTGAATAATTTGGACTGAATCCGTACATACTCAGCTTTGCCATACATCAATCAAAGACAACGTACCCTATCGGGTTGGCAACTTTATTTCAACTGTAGTAGTGTTTTATGATTGAAACATCAAATTGACCAGGGAACGCCTACCCATTTGGAAATTAAAATGGTGTTTGTCCGGTCAGAATAAATGTTCATGGCTGGTGATTCTACTGCCTACTATAGGTATGCCAAGAGCCAATTCCCTATGAAGCGTTGCCAAGAAAATATCTTGCATAAGTGTTTTCGACATTAGACATAAAATATTGTAAGGTTATCTTGACAGATCTTCCGCCGAGTCTGGAGATATAGGCGCCCACGATAGCTGTTGACGGTAAGACATATGTCCCGGTTCAGGCGAAGTGAAAAGACTATGCGTGTTAAAAAGTATCTCGGGACCGTGATAGACTGGCAGTACTGCGCAATCAAATTACACCAACTCGATCTATGGGTCAAACGGACACATTTGTAAACTCCATGCCGCATTCGTATCGACAACCTTTCCTCATTGGGTCCATCAAGGGGGTCGTTTGGCCCCTAACAACAGCACTGGAGGGGAAAATTAAACTTGGCCATTCGGTCCCCATCCTCTGTTGCAGTCGTAAATTACAAGCCAAAACTTCTTCGCTGGGCCGAATAATTAATTTGTGCTACCAAATTGAATTTATTAACCATATGACATCACTCCAGCGTTACGGACGTTGCCTAGAGTTATTTTCCATTCTAGTCAGTCTCCCAATATCCGGAAGGAAAATAAAAAAGCGTGATATATACGCGTGAAGAATAATAACATCGCATACGAGTCGATGAGAACTTTTCCATAATGCGGGCTATAGTCAGAAGTGCACTACGTGGATGGAGCAAAGAGTTAATTTGTGGTACTAAATTATTAGTCACTGGTGATGATCTACCATGGCTGAAACAGTTAACTCGTCATTGTCTTTTAATTCAGTAAAAGTTTTAGTTTAAAAGTCTATTCCATTTTACACCAATCTGTATTCAAGCGTTGATTTCCCTCAGATAAGATGTCTTACGATTATGGCCTCCACAGTAGCAATCTGACAATTGTTGTGAATAACGATGATTAATAAATTGGAACGATATGCAAAAGGTTGGAAATACTGACAACGGCTGGCGACTAAAAAAAACACAATATAACTAAACAGGAAGCTTCCATCGGCACCTCACAGTCAGACCCGAGAATACGGTGGATTCTCGTAGCCCTAGTATCTCAGTCGCGCTTTTATTGCAGCTGATCATGTGCAGAATATGAAGTAGCCACACGGACCCTAGCACCGGCTTAAGCGGAATAAGATACGCTAGCTCGGAAGCTGTGATGACAGATCAGCTCAAACAAACAACTCATTCGATGTTAATGGATAAGCATCGAGGATTTTTGATGCAATAAATGCCCCAACATGGGGTAAAACGAGTAAATGGTTCTAATAAAATAACAGTAAGGTGAATCGCCCGAAATAATAGGCAAAGGAACGTTCCACTCATCATTAGCAGTTATTGTGGGTCAGCTATTAACTGTAAACGGAATCCTTCGATAAAACTGATTCCCCATTGTGTAGCTATATATGTTAGGTCGCGAATCAGTTGGTCGTGTGAGCATCGGTCCGTTCCGCAATCAGCGTCCGTCGACGTGATCCGAGATGAATGCAAACCCGGCTTTTCTGCTTGATTGACGTGGAATTGTCCATGCTTGATTGACGTGGAATTGTCCATGCTTGATTGACGTGGAATTGTCCATGCTTGATTGACGTGGAATTGTCCATGCTTGATTGACGTGGAATTTCCTATAGTTTTCATTAACATTGAAAAGAGGACAAGATCCAAGGTTGGATTTCTCAAGAAATCTACATCTTTTCACAAGAATGTCCGTGTCATATAGTTGCCATGCCATCAACAAGCCGTTATTCCGATAATAATCTGACTTGCAAGCATTCATATATGTAATCAGTCAATCATTCAATCGATGTTCGTTGAGTCACCATCGCGAGAAATCCAAAAATAGAAAAATACACTCTCGCGATTTGCTTTTCAATAGTTGAATCGAAGCGTTAATCACACATATATTTTGTTTCTGCCAGCGGAGGTTGTACCACTTCCCGATATCATTGACCGTGTTTTAATGGTTTAACATTAGATAGGAAATGTTCGAGTCGTAATATCATTTTCCTTAGACATATTTTTTCGATTTAGGTGGGTTCCAAACAAATCCAGTGTGACGCTTTCTGCGCATGTTTTTGCGCATCTACCAGAAATAGGGATATTGAATGATTTTGGAACTGGGTAATGTTTTATCCAACTGTTGAAGCAATTAGACCGCTATGAATGGACGCTGACAAACTGATGTGGTGAAAACATGGTAATTTCGCTTTATGACCCTGTTTGGCATAATACTGTCTTAATAAAAAAAACTTGTTGACTCCGCCTCCCCCGCTCCGACCAACCCACCGCGATTTTCCGGTTTAGCATTGTTCCGGAAAACTATTGAGGTATTTTGAAGAAAATGACTTTAACTTTTTATTATATATTCACCCTTTCTATGAAAATGCAGGCAATTTCCATGGAATCCCTATCTCATACCATATCCGTAGGGTAAAATGACTAAAGTACATGTAACTTCCAGATTATGCAAAACGAACATGGTTATCTAATAAATTGTATTCCTTATTTTGAATGCTGAGGCCTCCACTGGATGTACCGCTTCAAAATATACTGAAAATGACGTTTATTTTCCGAAATGTCTAGAACCTCCTTAACACGTTTTCAAGCGAAAAAATATTCGTACCGAGCATTCGCGATTCAATTGGTTGTTTTGGAAATACAATAAAAAATTCCCTTGCAGCTTCGGTGACCGAATCCTGTAGAAAATTTGACGAAATTGTGCTATTCTAAAATTAAAATACTGAAGCGCGATTGTTCAGTACAAAAGCTATTCTTCAGTTTCCATTCGTAACATATGCTCACGGATAAATCAAAATATCGCGATTTACTCGTATTTCAATAGTTATACAAGCAATTGGAACCCGAATGAAAGAAGAGTCAGAAATCTCAAATGTTGAGCGGCCCGGACGCTAAATTAACTGGTGCATTAGTTTACACGTGTTATATGAAACATGAGTCTATAACAGGTTTTCTATGATTATTTTACCTCTTATTCTCAATTCGTGGAAATATATGGTGCACGTGCTTTATAGACACAGACGGAACTTGTAGGCATAAACATAAGAAATATCGAAAGAATAGCGTTCTCTGTTAAGGCATCGTTTTTGTCATTATGTTTCCGCGACGATAATTCATGATAAATCGTATTGAACTTGATAGCTCTTGGCAAAATATCGCGATCGAAGACAAAAGATAGATGCAAAGGAAGGTTTCACGGCGACACAAGAACTAAATCATGCAGTTATATGTACTGCCGGTACAGATTCCCAGACTGAAATTGACAGCTGCTGTTTGAAAACTTAACAGTATGCCTTCTCAGGACAGACATGCTAGAATTGGTATTCAAAACGAAAATATGTCAATTGATTCCGAGTAACACAGAGTTTTGACGTTGACATTCATTCTGTCCATCATATTCCTACGATTTGAAAGCGTATAATGAATATTTTGTGGCAGTCTAAAAGACCTGCAACCCATACATTTAATGATAATTTTCCTTTCTGGTTGGCTTGAAAAGCTGGGGTTGTTTCTGTTAGAAATTGGCACAATTACATCGAAAGCCAGTAAAAATTCGCTTCTTCTTCAATTTTTCAGAATCTAATCTAAACGTATAGACTCTTATTTGTCTGTCTCGGTAAATAAATTCGATCTTCGAAGTAGATCTTTGGTCAGTAGGTGTACCTGAATTTCTGGATCAGTTTCGAAACTCAGAATTATTTGAAGGCCGGCCATGTGCTCAACTTAAGTAACCTCTAATGAATAGCTGATGAGAGATCGATATTCCCTAATTCGATCTTGATTACTCAAGTACGAGAGTCGATAGTTTGGAATCCACCAGGCTACCCACCAGACTGGAGAACCCGACACAGATAAGGTCAACTGTTTAGACCGAACGAGAAAATCTCTTTGATAAATATCGATATATATATGTCTGTATATAAATATCGATATATATATGTCTGTATATAAATATCGATATATATATGTCTGTATATAAATATCGATATATATATGTCTGTATATAAATATCGATATATATATGTCTGTATATAAATATCGATATATATATGTCTGTATATAAAGTGGTACTTTGTAATCCATATGGACAGTATCCACTGAGATTATTGTTATTTGTATCCCATGCTGAGTTAATGCAGACACAACTATGTAGTTGTCAAGCGGTTTGTAATATTCCATTCCCATCCAGCGTAGCATTTGATTCGCATGTGCGTCTTTTCCCTTCGCTGATGCAAACATTCCAAAACTTATTTAGTAACCAAGGACTTCGACATTTAAAGGCAGCTTTCGTGCTGGCGGAAAAGTTCCAGACTCATGATATAAAGAAATGGTCGTATGAAGAGTTTAGCACTCAAACCTATACACGTGGCAAACGAAAATAAAAAAGTCAAGTTTCCAATGATTTCTGTGAGTCAATATGGTGCCCTTTTTGCTAAATCACCACTGCCTACGATATACGTGTTTTAAAATCCTCTTGACTGATTGCGTGAAATCATTCGGAATATTCTTTCTCAGTAATTACGGTGTTTGTATAATAGACGTAATTAATCACAGGAAGAGTTATATTTTCGCTACATCCGGGTTCTGTGTTACAATAAGCTAGAGGGCCTTTACTGAAGAGGCTCATTAGCTGCTATATATCCATCACCTTTCAAACTGTTTATGTTCAACAGTGTGTGCAAATTGGTGAAGGAATCATAACCACAGACATCTTCAACTATAGAACCCAACATGGTCGATACAAAAATTGCGAAAAGGTTTTACCGTGAAAATGCAATATTGCTTTTGTCTATTTACGTCCATTACCCTGTATTAGTAAGTATAACGCCTGCCACAACATTTTGATGAATATATAGATAGGCCCTACGGATATCTGGGCAACATATATGCACATAAAATAATACATCATTGTGAATAACTTGAAAACGTTGTTACGTCTTACAATATAAACGAAATGTTATACGAGTGCACGAAATATGAATGACTTGTAAGAAAATCTTTGGCATTTATAAGATGGTCATTAAAATTACTTCTTGATTTATATAAATATTAAAATATAACATTATATTTGAAGTATAAATATATATAGTTGTTGTTTTGACTGCTTGGGGACGGCCTATCACGTTGGCACACCGGTTCTCGTCAGATCACCGAAATTAAGCAACATTGAGTTCGGTCAATACTTGGATGGGTGACCGGGTGCTGTACTGGCTGGGCTGATCAGTGTCCAGGATAATAGGAACTGTGGACACTCTCGTGTTCTGACACATGTAGGCACCGTCATGATATGACTGAAAAAATGTTGAAAATGACATTAGATCCTACTCACTCACTCACTTTCACTGCTTGAGGTTTGCTACTAATTTATCTTATGAATTAAGTCTTTCGATTATGGCCGCGGAAATTTTTCATGGAGGAGGATTGGCTACTGAATGTCGAATCCGGCGCTTGTACTTAAATAAAGTTTCATGCGCTAGAGGAATGTTAGAATAATAATTAAAAGACTGCATGAACTCCACAGACCAACTGCTATACTCTCTAAAGACAACTGTGTATCAAAAGTACACAGACCACATGCAGACTGTGTATCAGAGGTACACAACACTGTAACCAAAATTGAACATCAGCAATCACTGTGTAAAGTTTGTGATACACAATCACTGTGTAACTGTGATACACAATCACTGTGTAACTGTGATACACAATTTGTGTAGGAAAAATACACACATTGTGTACTCCTCATACACATTTTTTGTAGATGTGCAATTTTGTACACAACTGTTTTTACAGAGTAGTTCCCATTGTGCTCAAATATATATGGACAATCAGTGTGATACAGATACTCTAGATAGAGACACGGGAATTCATGATCATGTGGTTTAGTGAAAACATGGTTGTGATTAAGATTCGAAGATAGGAGCATCACGGCTTCTTGTTGTCGTAACTGAGAGAGTGGATTGTGCAGGATGGCCAGCAACTTGGCGAATTGTGATTAATCCGGAGCTAGGGGTCTTGAAATCAGCATGTACTGAATGTATGGGACCCGTATGGACACCAACAAACACAAACCGTCTGAGATACATTTTACTCTATAAGGCGACCAAAAATATTGTTCAGCTCTGTTGATGTGACGATCAAATACCGAGAAGTTCCGGCATCATTGAGAGCTTTTGTGTTTATTATTTTTATTTTATACCTCTTTATTTTTGCTGAAAATGTTATGCGAAAAAGGCCTCTCGAACATGGGTAGGGAAATGTTTATGGCGACGGCTGGCTGACGAACATTGGATCTGATGATTCTGTTCTGATAGTCTTTGAAAACTCTCTTGCGATACTATTGAGCTATTGAACTGCTAATGGACAAAATAAGGGCCAATCGATATCGCACGCGACTTGCTGTTTTCTCTTATGATGCAAGTAAGCCTAATTTCTGACTTTAGTAGATAAGAAGGCACTGTAATTGCTAATGGACTGAATACATACGAGCGTCCAATCATAGTCAGCCATTATCCATTAAAGGTTTCCCGCTTCCACAATCTACAGGCTTAATTCGTGAAACAGCATTAGCAACAAATAAAAAAAATCATAGTATACATAAACATACATGTAGGCTAGTTTCTTACGAGAGAGAGGCGGTCAACAGTTTTCAATGATAACGACAGGACATCATGATGCTCCAAATATGATATCCGTATCGCTGATCAGTATTCTTACATCCATATGCTTTTCGTTAAAAATGTCTTTATCCAGAGAGTAATGTGTCTCGGTCACGCGTTCATATGGATTACAACACATATAAGGGAAGTGGGAAGAGGTGCCGTCATACTGACAGAGTCACATGGCTTCACAGTATAGTCTTATGGTTAACCTATTCTAAAACACATACTAAGAATCTAACGATTCGTGAAATGTGTTGTATCTCAGGTACGCTTTTATTGTACCTGTTCATGTGGCAACTTTGATGACATGACCAGATGGCCCCTAGCACCGGCATCAGCGGTATTAGATACAAATCTAGAGAGCTATGATGGAAATGCTCTGACAACTCGTATATTGGTAATTGGTGAGCTGTTTCGCTGTGACAACTCGTACACTGGGGATTGGTGAGCTGTATCGTCGTCAGATGAAATGACGGCATTTAACACAAAAGACTAGTCTGTAAGGCCCGATGTCGACCCAGCATCAACTTCCCACAAATGCCAACATATATCAAAGACCAAAAGGTATGTACAGGGAGCGGGCCAAGAAGACGTTGAAGTACATGGAGACCATACGTCCCCTAGTTCCTGGTAATAAGCGGAATTAGACGCAAGTTGAATAGTTTCTATATAGTTTCGGACGATATATGTTCAGTACCTAACCAGATACATATAAACACACGTTAGCTTCTCGCCAGAGCTAATATGGTACAGTACTCCATTATGCAAGAAATTCTACTGAACTATGTCGACAAATCCGTTTTAGTGACAAGTATTACTTTATCTATACATCAGAAAGAAGTAATTATTTTCCATATCCATCGTAGTGTTAAATGACATGTTTTCATTAAAAGATCTCTACTTTACTGAAATCAGACCAATAATTCCCGGTTGTTAGGTTTCATCACAATAGGTCAATGATCACTTACAAGGTATGAAAAACATCGTGTTATCCAGTGCCAATTTCAATGAAATAAGGCCGACCGGGGTTCCAGATTTTACTAGTTTCGTGATGAAGACAATACTGAAAATCAACTGGCAGTAAATATTGTCAGCGCGCGTTAAGTATGCTGAGGAATTGCGTGAAACTTACAGACAATATATTGGACTGAGTCACAGATATTCAACCACCAGCACTTTATCTGAATATCAACCAATCGATAGTCCGATACATTCGGGGTACAAACATTGTCCGACAGGCTGAATCGGTGGATTAGTTCCTTTTTGCGCAATTGAATTTCAAAATTGTTCTCTGTATCATAGTAATTATTCAATAATTTGGAGTAAATGATTTGACACGATTGTCCAATATATATATGAACGAAGTAGTAAATTGCAAGTAATTCATTCGCATTCCTGCGGACCAAACCCGTAGATATCTGAAGGCTCAAAGGATTACCAACCTGTGTGATTATACTTCCAGTAAGTACACGCGGCGATTTTCAAAATCATTAAATAATTTCTAGTATTTTTCAATCAAATGGTAACTATTGAAACTACAGAGGTAATGCATTTGGTGTCCGTTTTTTTAAGGTAATCGTTTCGTTCAAACCGCGTTCCGTTTGGTTATTATATCGTTTTATTAGCGTTAAAATATCGTTTCATTTGCAATGGTAGAAACGAGTATGACTCATAAAAGCGTTGAGTCGCAGTATTTTCGTTTAGCGTTTATGATATCGTTTCGTTCGTAGGAAATCGCTTCGTTTGCGAAAAGAGCTTTCGCACTAGAAACAGTTTCCTTTACAAAAAACTATTGAACGCTGATAGTTTCGTTCAGAAACGAAAATAACCGGATACGGAACGCTTTTACTCCTGTAGTTTCATTACTTTCATTAAATGAAGATTATATATTTTGATATTTTGGAGTAAAGGATCAGGGAGTGCAAACTAGATTTTGCTTTAAATTATGTTATTTTCTTCATCAGCCGTGATAATTATTGTGCCGACAGATGTTTCCGTAGAATAGTCGTTGATCAAATGTCAGTTTAGCGTTGCCGTAGCTGCAAGCTAGTCATTATTGCTTCAACTGTCAATTCTCAGAGGAAATGAAAATCAAGCCATTTGCTTGCATTTCGTTACCCGAACCTATGGCTGTCTTGTGTCTAACTAGAGGAACAATGCAATCCATCTGTGCACATGACCACTGGAATTACTCCTGAGAAATCTCCGTCGACACCCAACGAGAGTCGTGGTAATCACCAATGAGTAATTGAAAATCGGTTACATCAACATACCTTTCGTGAGTACAACAGCGTCGGAAGACAATTCAGTTTATCCCATTAACTCTCTAAAGTGTATAGAATATAAACTATTGGGTTATATCATCAGTATAAAGGACGCGAAACTAATCTGGGACATGGGTAGCGGAGATGGAAAAGCTGGCTGAAGCAATATATATGAAATATATGATGCTTGATACACGAGTAACAAAGTACTCCCTTCCCTTCCTTTGGACCAGGGCAGAAGTTTCACCCTGTAGTTCAGTCCCTGTTGCCAACCGCGGTAGTTTGATTTAGGAAAATGCGACATTCTCGACATGTGGCTTAATTGTTGTCTCAAGTGATACTGAATATTCATGATGAGGGCTTAATCCTGAAACTAAATATTTGGTCGTGATATATGCTACAGAATTCATTTTGTATTGACCACCTTTGAAGCTGTCTACTTGCTACATGTATAGTGGAGATCCAGACTTCGGGCAGGATCGTGAAAAAAGCAAGGCAATTAGGAGAGTTTCCAGATCTATTTACAATCGCTTTTGCACATGAGTGCTGTAAACACATTTAAGTCATTTTGCTTTCAAATATTTACCATTCGCCATATGCGCGCAGGTAACACATGATGATAATTTGATGTATCTCTGAGTCAAAAACACTTCAGTCTTATCTTTCAACTATGCATTTTAAACATCGCTCTGATCCCCATCAAGCCGTCGAGCTAGATCGCTTCCACTTGAAATCTAATTCCTTCTTGCCATAAAGGAAGGATGACCCAGTATGTTAACAGCCGTTTCAATCTATTCAGTCCGAGCTATCCAATGTTGTACAAATATTGAAGGTTTTCGTACCATCTGTTTAGAGCCCTTGACGAAATCTTTGATGAAGCTCTATCATTGAGATGAACCCACAGAACAGTTCAGAAACAATCAACTCTTCGTGATGTTTTCATTGATGAACCACTTTTCCGGTAAGTGTATACGTGACTTGATTTCATCGCCCCTTCAACAACTCAAAGAAAGAAATGATATCCAACTTCCTTCAACACTCACCCGGACAGACTGCTTACCCTCGTCACCGTGGAAGTATTGAAAATCTTAATAAGAAACATCTGTGTACACTTTAAGTGATAACAAAAACAAATTGTGCTGCATCCAACAGAAGAACCTGTTATTCCTACGAGAGATTGTGTTAAAATTGCACAATTGAAACACAACGCTATTTTTATTCAAATAACATAATATTTGTGTTAAAAATGCAGACTGGTTTTTTGTTATCACTCAGACAACAGATATTGAAAGAATATTTTTAGAGTGTACCAAATAATACAAGCGTCTAATCCGTAATTCAATATTCAGTCGTTGTCCATTAATGAATTTCCGCGCCCATAATTCAAAAACATAATTTATATACCATTAGCATCAAATTAAAAGAATAAATCATTGAATACAAAAAAGTAGGCTGGTTTCCTGCAAGAGAGAAACGTCAACAGTTTTTAATGATGCCGGCAAGATATCATGATGTCCAAAAATATCAACTCTGTATAGCAGAACAATATTCTTAATCCATATGATTTTCGTTCTAAACTCGTTATCTAGAATATGATGTATCTCAGTCACGCTTTGACTGTGTCTGTTTATATGAACACTATGAGGATCTTGTAATACATGGGTTCATATGGCCCCTCGCCCCGGGTTAAGCGGAATTAGACCCCAGTTAAGAAACGTACCGCCATAGATCTTGCACGCTACGCTCCTATTTTGCTATCAGGATGCGATAACCAAAGCTTCAAAATGGTCAGGTTTATAGAGCACGATCAAGATAGTGTGACTATCACAATCAAATCAAACCTACAACATTTATCGCATTTCGTATCTATCTACCATTGCCGATGAATCTAATAGGAAGTGAAACGGATTTAATCGGTTCCGTTACCTTTCACACACAAAAAAAGCAAAGACCACTAAATAACTTTTATAATGAAGTACTACTTGAAAACATAACGTAACCAAAAAAATATATTTTGACAGTGTTGATTTTATATAAATAGATTTCATAGGAAAGAGGGAATACAAGGAGAGTCATGAATTTCAATGGGAGTGTTGGTGGATATACGGAGTTCTTATTATTCGTTCGCAATTGATATGAATGCTCAATGTTCTATAAACGTACAAATGTTTATAGACTGAGATACATAATTCAAATGTTGCATATTTGCTCTGGTTTTGATATTCACACTATCTTGATCGTTCTCCATAAACCCATTTAGAAGCTTTGATATCGCAGGCTGATAGCAAAATACGAGCGTAGCGGGCAAGATCTATGGCGTTACGTTCGTAACTGGGGCCTAATTTCGCTTAACCCGGAGCATGGGCCTTATGAACCCATGTATTATAAGATCCTCATAGTGTTTATTTGAACAGATACAATCAAAGCGTGACTGAGATATATCATATTCTAGATAACGAGTTTGCAACAAAAATCATATGGATTAAGAATAATGATCAGCGATAAGGGTTTGATTTGTTTGGAACACCATAATATTGAAAATTGTTGACCGATTCTCTCTTGCAGGAAACTAGCATATTTTAACGTATACCATGAGTGTGGTTTTCTTTATTTTTTTTTAATATGGTGCTAATGTTAATGCTGTTATATTGAATATGTCTATTATGGACACGGAGATTCTTTCATGGACGACGGTAGGGTATTTAATGACAGACAAGACTGTCTGTCCATTAGTGAAGTATATCGGGTGAGTTCCGGTAAAAGAAATGTACTTTTACCCCGTAAGGTCACTGAATCGAAAATAGTTGCTGGTACTCGGAAAACGAGCGCAACCAATCGTTCAGTGAATTCAGAAAGAGAGCGTGTTATTCAAATATACAAATGATTAGAAAGCTAAAACTGGATGGAAATAAAGGTCGTTCCCAGACTGAACATATCGCGCTCACGTCGTGGGTGTGAAGGTGAAGATGAAGCTTTAAATGATTGTGAGCATGGTGTCTACAGGAAAATGGTAATATGCAATATTTGTTCGACAAATTAACAAACATAAATGTAAATATTCCGTCGTGTTCAGCGTGTTAAATTAATATATCAATTCAATGGAATATCATAATGTTGCGAAATCAGATAATGAATATTGCTAACGCTGCATGCATGGTTAGGGAAAAGTCAAATAACACAGGGCGAGTAATTCATCTACAGTAGCAATAATGGCAGGTAAAATCAACTGGAATACCTCGGTCTTCTCCGTATCGAAGAAAATACCTGAAGGAATTAGTACCCCTAAGTCGTCTACATGAACGCCTGCAAGTATTGCTTTGGATATCATTTGAAAAAGAAAACTCATCCAAATATGTATGTAGTCAACTATGTAAAGTTGCGTGCAAATTATTATATTTGTTTCAAATAGTAGTGGGCATGTGTATATTCATAATCGACGAGTACCATCGTGGCACCCTTTGGCATTTTTTTTTCTAGGCCCCGCTCCTTATAACTTTATATCTCATAATGCCTTTTAATAATATGACGTCAATGAAGTCAACATATTGATCATGTTGGATTGGTCCACGTTTCCTAATATAGATTGACCCCTACATATAGATCGATAAAATTAAGTTTCAAGAACAACAGAACTATTTAGTTGGGGGCGGAATCAGCTCACTCCATTTCCAGTGTGCAGGCTGGATGGGATTTAATGACCTGAAATTGACATTGGTTGATATAATATTCAATTTCAATTTCAGCAGTCTATATGTGTAACGTGTGACAATCTCTATAATATGCAATGGCAGTCATTGACCCAGCTGCGTTATATGGCCCAGCGTGACCATAAATGACCTTAAAATGTCTTTGCATGATACCGTATTCAGTATGAACGAATATTGACCATATCAAGCTGATAGCCAAATTGACAGGTTTATCTGGAGGTTCAATTTTGGCCTAATCATGAGATAATTCTCTTGCGTGGCAATGGCTACCTGACTATGTTGTTTGAAACACCATGGAAGAACATCTTTGAAATAATTTAGAACATCCAGGTGGGGCTCTCAAGATCATTTAATAAATGGCAATGATCAACACCCAGAACTCTTAACCCATAAGCGCTACTGAACTTACAACATCTACATAGGAGAAAAATAACATCTCAAACTCATTTCATCCATGTGCGTGCCAATAGTTTAAAATCGTTTGAAATGTGTCATTTACAAGAGAGAGTCGTTGAAATAATGTGGGAAATATTTGCCAGTAAAAACGTTTTATGAATAAATATCTTGACACTAAAAACCGATTCTCCTTCATTTCTCCCTTGCAAGAAACCAACTATTTTTTTTATAGTATTCATCTTACGTCGCTACGGAATGATCCGAATACTGCTTGTCACCGACAAAAGCATTTGATCATGGTAATATGCAATCGTTTCTCAACGTTATCATTACAAAAGCAGCACCATACATGTTGTCGAATGCCCCATCGTCTTCATCGCATAATATATCATTTCAATGGAGTATCATATTGTTACGATTGAACCGAGGTTATCATCCATATAAATCACTGAGACATGTGATACGCCAATGGAAAAAAAGTGTGGAAATGATTAAATGTCACACGGTACTTTTGTGGTTGTCCCCACAGTATTGACAATAATTTTTGGAAAAATCGGTGAAATGCTAACGGAATTCTGTGGGATTTTCTTTCTAGACGCGCAAATATTTATTGACAAGGGCGGGTGACTGAATGTTGGATGGGACTCTTGTATCAGTACACTGCATATTAATAAACCATAATCCCTCAGTGTCAAGAATGGTTTCTCCACGTAATTCTCCGTGGAATTCGAGGTACAAGATAAGAAATCAATGGGAGCTAGGCCGGATGTACCAACGTTTTGCCATAATTTAACAGTCTGATTCGATTAAGGCGCAAAGATCATTTCATGCTGCGTCCATTTATAATTGGTTATCAATTGCACAAAGATAGTCTCTCATTTCCGATAACTAAAATGACAGAATAGTCTTTCTCGCAGTGCCGTTGGGCACTTAACTTAAAACAATACTTATGAGCATCCAATTTTATATCCTTATAAGAACCCATGACCTGATGTTAGTATCGGGAACACTGAATATAGTTGATGGGTTCTGGCCATTATCATTCTCCTTACTATATTACATACAAACTACACGTGTGTATATCTTGGGGTAACTCAATATGTAAATACATCATTGAACTATTAAAACTGCTGGAAAGATATATCCAGGAGTTGAGACACATGGTATAAGATGGGCCACTTTTTAGACGGTACTTCACACATCATACAAGTAATGGTGTCTACCCAGTACCATTCAAAACTGTTGTCCGCTTCATCAGGTTCTTGTTCAAATGATTCGCACCAACGAGTTGCCCCAAATAAATATAGGCTTAATAAGTGCCAAACAAGAGACACTCATATGACGTCCAGAATAAGTCGGCTTTGTAACACACATACATACACTTTAACCTTCCATTACGATTTCACATGAAACAGTAAAAACAAGCAATATATTCCTTAATTCTCTATGATACTAGTATTGACAGTTGTGGTAGATTATAGATAATAAGAGGAAATGCGATTGTTTTATATTGTTGTTTTTATTTCACGTAAAACAGCAATATATTTTTGCCTTAATTAATGATTGTATGTAATGAAAGATGTGGTGTTGTAAGGGTAGTATATTGCTGCTTTGGACGGCTGACAATAATATATCAACTCAATCAAGGATGTCTGTAGGCTGAACACAACAGTACATATCTGTTATTAATAACTTAATCTTATTGGAATACAGCTCTTTCCACTGACAGTGTTTTCTAAATGTTAGTATTGGAATCCCTGATATGGATTTTTTTCTGTCAGATTTAATTGAAATATTATGTTGCCGTTCATCATAGCGCGTCAAGAATAACAGGCGCTAACAAAACGTAATAAGATTCCATTATTATCTGTTTCCAACCTTTGCAGTATTTGTCAGTAAATCACGTTGTGCTCCCGAGAACCGGACCTGCGAGCCACAATTATCGTCATATAAAAAGAAAAGCGAGATGTTTTGGAGATAGAGAAAACAGATTAGCAAACTATTCGTCTGGGAGAAAAGATATTACTCATTAGCAAAGTCAATTTGCAGATCCTGACTGCTCCATTGATTTGTAGACCCGACATCAGAAATAATTGGTTTTTGAGGAGAAAACATATTTTTAATATTTAGCGATCATTCTTCGTAAGATCGCTATATTTGAAGGGTGGCGGTATGCGAGATTAACAGTGCAATAATAACATTATGTGCTTAATTGAATTGATTGGTATAAACGAGGTGTGAGAATAAAAGCTCATTAAAGGGCTTGTCCACAAAAACAAGACTTTTATTTTAGGAGCAATTTCACACTACACTGCAAGTTGGATGTATCGTTGAAGTGGGTTGCATACACGCTCATCTAATAAGAATCTGCAGTATGGCTGGCGCTGCGTTTCTTAGCCTCAGTCTGATTCTTCAGGAGATAGAATACCATGGTGGTGGGACAAAATGTCGGCGTAATGAGGAAAAGTCACATAAAAGGCCGCTATTCTGAAGGCAGCTCAAGGAGTTATTCTTGGGATATTCTGTATCCCAGTCACACTTTTATTGTAGATATGCATATGGACACGTTGACTGGAATGACCACCAGGCCCATAGCACCAGATTAAGGTTACTGTATCGGGTCGAAGGTTCAAAATCTCGATTTTTTTTCTCTTATACCAGAGTACACAGTCAAACCTACAAGTTGGGGGAATAAGAAATTATGAAAATTAGTGCATTGTAGTAAAAAAAACATGACAGGGGATTAGCGTGGCTCAAGCGGTCGAGGACAGTGCTGATTGGCTTTTGGCCGTTTTGTCCGTTTAGTTTTTCGCCAAAAAGTGTTTTTTCCCGTTCTAATTTCTCTCTTGTTATTTGATGTACAAACATGAACCTTGGACACAATATTCTAATCATGTAGATCTTCAAAAGGTTGCCTCAAATTTTATAAGTTCGGCCCTGTTCATGGATTATTTATGATTTAGTGGAGAGGGGTCGCGTTTTTGTAGATTTTTTCAATCTTTCAACTTTGCATGACGATAAAATAGCTTCTAGGCCCCAACTAAAAAAACCTGAGGCAGCATTTTATTCAAACGGTAAAGTTCATTATTCCAAAAAAGCAAGTTTGTTTGATGAAAGCTGAGCGAGTTATTAGCGCGTGATTTTGAAGACTATACTTTTCTAAATGACATAATTTATCTTCAAATAAATCGATTCTTGTAATAACTTCGAGAAAGTTATTTATTTATCTAAATGCCTTGAATCAAGGGCTTTCAGAAAATGTATAGTTTGCATGGATACAAAAAAGCACTGCCCCGTAATTAAGAAAACTTGTGACATGTACACGTACGCAACTGGGACCCGATACAGTAACCTTAAGTGGAAATATCGAAACACAAATGAACTTTTTTTCTCAGTCACTTATCAAACGGAAAGTAACGAGGAGTGTGACCGTCAGATGAAAGTAATGACTCATAGTAAAATAGAGTGAATGTTCATGGAGTGAACATTCTCATTCAGAACAGTTTGTAAGGCTCGATGCCGACCTGGCATTCTTTCCACACCTTGTTAACATCTATTCAAAACTGACTCTGTACAGAGTGTTAACTCAGGAATGAGGACCATGCTTTTAAGTGTATAAGTGAACTGTCAGATTAAAAGCGAGACGGGTACATTCTACTCAATTTGAACATTCGTCTGTATACATAACACTTGCCAGAGATGCGGAATGCCTATATAGTTGTGTCATGCTGGTATCGTCGAAACTGTCGGCAGTTGGGCAGCAAGAGCAACGCGCGAGTTCTCATGACCAAAGATTGCCAACAAAATTTGTATAATTTATATTTTACATTTTATTGTATGCCTTCATGGTTTTAGTATTGCCAGTGTCATATTTGGGCTACGGTCTCGTGTTATATGGTGGACCTGATAATTCTACCTAAATTATCAGAGTTGTATGCACAATATCAACACAATCACTAATTGGCAGGGAGATTGTCTTGGAATTAAACGCATGGAAAACGATGCCGACGTACTGGCAAGTCATATGACCCCACAGACAAAAAACTGTATATGTCAACCAAACTGTATATTTGTATCCCAGCCACGCTGGAGGACTCGAATAGAAAAACTGTATCGCCGACTCGTCTTCAAGGAGGTCTGCATAAGCAATTCCGTATCCCTGATATACACTAATCCAAATAAAGCTTAGTTGTCTTTCAAAGCATTTTCCAGGTATCCCAGTCATGTAGGTGTTCATAGGAACGTCATTATGATCTTGCGTGAGATGTTTTGCCGAATGAAACACAAGCTACGAAGCGGTGGATCAGAGATTCTGTATGTGATATTCAGTTTCGGAACAATCGATATCAGATTGATAACGCCAGGCGAGATATGTATACGACATTTGCACTGTATTCATTTACATATATGTATATCATCAAGGATGTGTACCTCTATGACATACAATTTAAATTCACCATAGCTAGCTGGCCTATTTCGTTACAAAATGATTTGATGTATTAATGCACATTCAAATATGCGTGAAACTAAACTTATATTATCCAGTTATACTAATTAACACATTACATTATTTGTGTAGAACAATATTTCCATTCATTCCAAAACCGCATATCCCATCTGACGATGCATTCTGAGAAAAAATCACGGTATAGGAAATTTACCATCGTATTGAAACTTCAAGCAGTTGTTATAAATATGACCATCCTAGCATTTTTCATTTCTTCGGATCTGAAGTGTTTGTTCAATTTGACACCGGGTCATTTTCCTGAAAGGTGTTTATTGAAGATCCCTATATTCTTGTATTCTAGCATCTCTAATTAATTAGCGGTTGTGAAACCCCACAGGCATGTCTCTGCAATTATTAGACGACCATCTTCCGAGTAACCTGACACCACAGGCTACATTGCGAAGTGTCAGACTGCACAATTGCAGTGGGCGCAATCTACAGGGTTGTACTTGCCTGTTATTTCAAATTAAACGATGAACATGCGACCTGTAATTGTGAGTGATAATGAAGTCAACCAAGACTCATCAAAACTCGACAAGCTTCACGCCAGTGTCACTCTATCTGACAAGCAGTCAATAATGTTTCATCGACCAGTTTGTCCAGTGTCCTTTTAACTTTCAAGTGTTACAAACTGGGTAGTGTGTAAGCTGAATCGATACAGAGACACCTTTACCCGAACCTACCCACGAATCTACTCGACAATCTCATGAAAACTTCAGCTAAAACACGATCGGTTAATGGTAAATTTCCGCGGAGACGAGTGTTTTGATTTTCATGTTCTCATTTCCAAGTTCAGAAATCTTCCACACAGTTTTTCGTTATCCACAGAGCTCCTCTCGGCGCAGGGAGTTCATATTTGCTGTTTGAAAGATTAACTATTTTCTCCGCAACGGAAAAGGACCGTTTGCGTCTATCGGGTGGGCGGTGATGTGAAAATGTACATGTACACATAACGAAATAATTGGGGATGGGGATTAGATGCAATTGATATATATTTTTCTGATGTGGAGGAATATTTGAGGCACGATACATAGATCAGATAGAAGAGATTGATAAAAAAGCCAGTCTCATCATTTTCTTCTGTCAGATGTCAATATTGTCCAATATTGATGGATACAATCTTTGGGCGAAAGGGTAGAAGTCACCTTGTGTTCAGATCTAAGGCTGTGGATAAATCCTATCAGACCAGTCTTATCGGACATCTACTTCCGGCGGCCACATGAAATTCACGGGATTTAATCACCTTCGAGATGAAAGGGTACAAAATGCGGAAATTGGCCGGGGCGATTCGTGGAATGAGAAGGTTTTCTCTAGCAATCTTCGATTATGCCCCCTCCTCGAGTTTCGCTGTAATCAATTAGTCTTTGCACTTTTTACTGTCAGCGCGTGATTCATAAGAAATCGCAGACGTTAAGGTCCAATTAAAGATCGAGTGCGACAAGTCAGTGAAATCAGCCTCCTCACCTTAGTACCCTAAAAAGTGAAGATATCAGAGTGTTGTCTTAATTTCCACAGAACAAATTTCGATGTCAAACGACGTAAACGTCACCGGTTCTTCACTTGACTGCTCACAATGGTTTTACTTCCCGAGGCCAAACGGGAGGCTCTCGAACAAAATGACGAGCCAATATAACTCACGAAGTAACCACTAGGAGGCGCAGCATGGCACAACCTCATCAACTGTATCCCGTTCATGTTAAGACGATTACAACCAATACTGCCCCATAATGCTTTAGTGGCTGGATGCAGAGCATGTGGTCATTGTGTATGGAGAGTAAACACACGCTTATATTGATAAGTTGAAACTGGCCACCAAGCTTTCTTATATGAGAAAGTCCAACATGCAGAGTAAACGCACAACCATGACAGTTCAAAGGCGTGTCAGTAATGTTAAGCGACTACTTTATACTTACGCCACTACAGTGGGTTTGTTTCTTACAGTTTGCACGGGAAATCAAGATGCTCGCAGACTGTACGATGATTTGCTCAGAAACAGGGGATACAACAAGCTCATTCGACCGGTCAGCAATAACAGTGATAAACTTACTGTTAAGCTGGGGATACGTCTATCACAACTTATTGATGTGGTAAGTATGTCTACATTGTTTGCTCTGATACATCTCACTGAATATACCCGATAACAAGACACCGTTATATACCTCCTACCCTCCAACCCACAAATATTATCGTCTCAAAGAAACATAAACGGTAAATAACTATACACAGTATGAGTTAGCTTTAATATAAAGTATGTATGTTTACTAGCACCCCAAAGACGTCTCTGTCCCCTGCCCACACGACAGCATTGTCTAAGTCACTTGTCCACTTTTGGTTTGTAAAACAACAACGACAGAACACCAGCAGCCAATATCCCCATAACAATAGATAAAAGATAATTATTGATCTATAATAAATCAATTCCTTCTTACACAGCATAGACAGGTTTCTGGTGTTATTGTACGGTCGCGAATATGATTGATAATATATTCTGCAATTTTCTTATTAATATTGATATGATATAAACGAACGGAAAATATATTCTTTTCATTATCGAGATAACCTATACAGTACGTATAAATATATTCAGTATCTAAGTCACACTAAGATGAATTCTTTGGTAGCCACACTGTAGTCTTCAACTGTATTGCCGAGAGACTGAAATCAATAATTTGTAAACGAATATTTTGTTATGAAATCATAAGACATATGCATTCTGTTGTACTGAACCAGACTGTGCAGAAGCCACTTAATGTGTTTGGAAACAAGAAATTATTTAAATTTGAAGAATGTATATATGATATGTTCAAGCAAATGAAAGCAAGCTATAGTAAAGGAAATGTTTACCGTAACACATTCAGGAAATATCAACGCCCCCATCCCAATCCACGCACACCGATTTTCCAGATATACACCCATTATCTTCTCCAGTGCCAGCACCGTGTATTCTGTGTTCTAGCTATCATTGAAATCTGGTTTACGTAGTTAATATGTCTTAATGACTTATGAAATAGGACTATGCCTTTAGTTGTTCATGCTGTTGCGCTTATACCAAAACTGTATACACCTATGATAGTCCACTGTATCGCTAGAACTGAAGCTTGGACGCATAGAGTAATCACTTCGAAATGTGCTATAAGAAACCAAGGAGAAAGGAACTGATTTCATTTGCGATTTTCATCAAGGGAGTTATTATGACAGTGTTAACAAATTTTCAATTATACTCAGATTCTTGGCGCGAGTATTTACAAGCGTTGTTATATAACTTAATTCATCTGAACAGGATAACAGAACAGCATAGCTTTCTTGCGTCAGGAGCAGTAAAATCATTTATGCCAGGCTGTCTGGTCGATTCCGAAACGATCTCTGTATAACATAGCGAAAGCAAAATGTTGTTGATTCGATAACATATGAAGTGATAAAATCTGATTTTCTCTGACATCCGGCATGGAAATAAGAATATACAAGGGGAAATGGAAATTGTTGTTAACGCTTGTGAGTTGTGGACATGCTACACGAGTTGACGGCCACACTGTCGATAGCACGTGATATTAACTCTCCGACCATTTCCAGTGTAAATTTAATACAATGTTCCCGGTTTAAATGTTCATCCGAGAGCATCAGCCTAGGAAGCCCTTAATGATATATTGATCGCTGCAGGGATGCATTCTGTCAATAAAATACATAGAGCAACAAATCGGTATGACATTTTGAGGAATACAGTTACAATATGCATGATAACAACTCGATAACGGTTTCGAATGGAAAAAAAATCATCAGTATACGTGAGTGATACCAATTGAGGAGATTTGTCATGCCGGGAACATTTAGTGTGAAGGAGAAGATAAACAATGATATGGGTCAATAGTAGATCTACAAGTTATCATGCATTGCATTGATTTTTGCAATTTTCTGCCTTTTACTAGTTTTCAAGATTTCACTTTCGCGTTTTCTGTAATTTCTTGCCATTGACATCGACTCATTTCCGAGATATAAAGCTGTTTTCTGGTTTTAACAATTTCTTCTATCCATTTTCATGCGACTGCAAAAATCGAACAACCATGTGAAAACACTAAAAATTAGCAAAAACATCGAAAAAGTATTTCAACCGCGGTTGAAATAGTTTCAACCGCGGTTGAAATACTTTTCACCGCGGTTGAAATACTTTCCACCGCGGTTGAAATAGTTTCAACCGCGGTTGAAATAGTTTTCACCGCCGTTGAAATACTTTTCACCGCGATTGAAATACTTTCCACCGCGGTTGAAATAGTTTCAACCGTGGTTGAAATAGTTTCAGCCGTGGTTGAAATACTTCTCACCGCGGTTGAAATAGTTTCCACCGCGGTTGAAATAGTTTCCACCGCGGTTGAAATAGTTTCAACCGCGGTTGAAATACTTTTCACCGCGGTTGAAATACTTTCCACCGCGGTTGAAATAGTTTCAACCGCGGTTGAAATACTTTTCACCGCGGTTGAAATACTTTCCACCGCGGTTGAAATAGTTTCCACCACGGTTGAAATACTTTTCACCGCGGTTGAAATACTTTTTACCGCGGTTGAAATACTTTCCACCGCGGTTGAAATACTTTCCACCGCGGTTGAAATAGTTTCAACCGCGGTTGAAATACTTTCCACCGCGGTTGAAATACTTTTCACCGCGGTTGAAATAGTTTCAACCGCGGTTGAAATACTTTCCACCGCGGTTGAAATACTTTTTCGATGTTTTTGCTAATTTTTAGTGTTTTCACATGGTTGTTCGATTTTTGCAGTGGCTTGAAAATGGATAGAAGAAATTGTTAAAACCAGAAAACAACTTTATATCTCGGAAATGAATCGATGTCAATGGCAAGAAATTACAGAAAACGCGAAAGTGAAATCTTGAAAACTAGTAAAAGGCAGAAAACTGCAAAAATCAATGCATGGCCCTAACAAGCCACCGTACAGCCTAGTGACCGTATAAACACCATGTAATATGTAATTGCCATTACGTACAATTTAGCAATCGCAATCAAAGCCTACCTGAGATAGATAATCTGGAAAACGACGTTGAATTGTTGGACGATTATTGGCCAGTGTAAGGTTTAGACGATACTAACGTCACGCCGCCTTTCAGGCATCACTGAAAAGCTGTTGATGTCTCTTTCGTGCAAGAAATTAGCTTGTTATTTTTATTTTTATAATTTACCTGCTTGGAATTTGGGAATAGTAATGGCATGTGAATGAGGTATGTCGATAATAAACGTGAAACTTTTGTATGGAGGACGGCTGACTAATGAGTGTCCGAGATAACGCATGTATCCAATCCAATAAAGTCAATACAAGATATCCCGACCATCCAAAATCTTCTTGTTCCTATTGTTCATGCGATGAAATTATTGAGTAACATTGGGTCCATACTACATGTAAGGATCACGAAACAATGCATACAATAGCCATGCAAGTCTGGGTAAAGGAATGAGTCTAGACCCAGGGCTTTTCGGCTACACAAAAGCTTATTGGACAAGACATTCTGACACCAAGTATTTTTAGTTATTGCAGTGATAAGCTTATTTAGCATGGCAGCCATATTGATTATGTAGGCTGCTGAAAAGCAATCCTAGCCATCATATCGCTCATATCAAACCACTGTCCAAGTTTGATGTGAATCGGACAAATAGTTGAGTTATTGCAGTCACAAGCTTACGTAGCATGGTTCAATAGAGGGCCAAGGCCATGGCGGCCAAATTGGATTATTCAGGTTGCCAAAAAAACCCACAATCCCAGCCATCCTCTCACACGTACAAACCCACTGTACAAGTTTGATGTCTATCGGACAAATTGTTCTTGAGTTATTGCAGTCACAAGCTTAGGTAGCATGGCTGAATAGGACAAGGCCGCGGCAGCCATGGCGGCCTTATTGGATTACGCAGGTAGCCGAAAAACAATCCCAACCATCCTCTCTCCCGAAGTACGCAAAACGTGTTATATTTCACATCAGACAATTATTTACTAATTGACCATGCAGCTTTTGCGATGAAAAAGTTGCATAAAAAAATCGAAAATTGGGCAGATTAATGCCTTCTGGGAAAATGATGTCACTGTGACGTAATCATTGTGATCATATGAGATATTTTGACATTTGCTGGTACAGAGTGATCCGAAGATATAGTATGGCATGTTTCAGTTCTCTAGTTACAGGGATAACGAAAATAGTTATGGGGCAGTCCCTCCCCCAAGCCGAGATACATCCCAAATCGCCCAGATCATAGGGTTAATCGGTCTGGCCTTGTTCTGATGTCAGTTCACATACATTCAGCGTCTGCTTTCCTTGGAGTAGCGGCACGATTATCCTAAAACAAAACCATGCTTTGATATTCTGAACCACATTTAGGTAAAAATATGAATCCTTTCGAATCACCTTCCGGAGGGATATATGCGAGAATCATATAGATAGTTGGTCCGTCTCAATCTTATGACAATAGGGTGCTAAAGCAAAATTGCTAAACTTTGGAATTATATTAAACATCTTTTCAATTGAGGTGAACGTTAAATTATCCAGTATTATTATTTAGTATTCAACCGTAGTCCATAATAGAATTTCCTCGCCAATAATAATAGAAATATCTATTTCGTGCGACAGTTAGCATCATTTCCAAATATGCATAAAATTAACAGTTATAAAAAAAGATGGTTTTCTGTTCAATGATGACGACAGGACATCTTGATTGTCTTCATATACAATCAGTATCACGGGGCAGTATTTTTTATCCAAAGTGGAACGCACATGACGTTCAAACGGGCCATCGCGTAGGGATATATATATCCCTAATAGCGTCGCTAATATAGGGATTATCCAATGCTTGGAGATCGTGTATAAAGTGTTTGGAGAAAGAGAAGGAACGAACCCTGAAATGGTTATCTTTTGACATGTTCAGCATATAGACGTATTCATACGACATCGGGTATAGGTTCAGCATATAGACGTATTCATACGACATCGGGTATAGGTTCAGCATATAGACGTATTCATACGACATCGGGTATAGGTTCAGCATATAGACGTATTCATACGACATCGGGTATAGGTTTCGCAAACGCGATGCATAATTTGTACCACTGAGAATTTTGAACAACTCTATAGTCGAAACAGAGAAACATGCAAAGAATGATATCTGAGATAGTTTTACATCGCTTCGATAGTGTGTATTGGGTGTATCTTTATCTACATACTTATTCAAGTGAGGGGGCAGGGGTCCCCCAGGATACATTGCATTGGACAGGATCCGGTCAAGTTCACAAGACGAGAAAAATGTAAATACTACTGTTTGTTGTTGTTGTTTTGACACATATCTTCTCTAAAAATATATTCCATGCAGTATGTGAACACATGAAAATAGTAACGAACGCCGACTTCACAAGAAAGGACGTGACTGCGAGAGTATTCGTAAACCGAGAACCGGAACCTGTCCAGCGAGAGTGAGACGAGATTTGAAACCCCTGCTCCCCGAATACAGTCGTATTCCATGTTGAACGCGTGATAGAATGTAGGCATGTTATGATCAAGAAGATTTGTATCAAATTAGTCTCAACAGAGCGAGGACAAACAAACTCTACCAGAGAAAGATTATATTACGGGGCTAATTCTCAGGAATCAATAACCCGTCGGTAGACCACTCAACAAACAAAAATTTTCCCGACCATCCTTCCTGAGGCGTCTTTGTTACATCTGTCCAGTACGACGTCCATAATAATTCTCCATCTTCCTTCATGTGTTCACGAAGAATGGTTTTCTGAAATCGGTTGTAAAGACCGCCTAGAGAATACATTTAGCTCGAACTATCCGAACGCCCCGTACCACTAATCTTATTGGTCCAGTCTACTCATCCTACTGGTATTAGGATGGCAGCTATATTAAACCTGAACGCAAGGATTAACACGATTTCAGCTAATTATCGATTTCTAGATCTCCCCTCGGGTCTCAGTTACAAGGTCTAATATCTGTATTGACAGGGTCGCCAATCACACTCTTTACATATGAGGGCAAGCTAAATGAAATTAATAATTTTTGATGGTAACACCGATGTATTTTTATAAAGATAGCGTATGCAACGCACAACATGTAATTTATGGTTTGACAGAAATAGCAAATATTTGAGGAAATTTGAAGTTTCATATATTCGATAACGTCATGCTTATCATCTTAGCTCATCCAATTTAATTGCCCTGTATCAATAGCAAATATTTGCGAAATTTCATACACAGAGACTGAGCAATAGTGATCGCCATGTCCTGCATTCATCCCGTATCTACTGGCCACAGTCCATTTGATCAGGAAGATGTCCACAGCCCGACACGTATCATCATTACTGCTTTGAATGTAAAACTCAGGCCACACTGTGTTACATTATGGTCATTTTTTTCAAATTACCGTCACAATAAAAGCGAGACATACTATGAAGATAAAGTATACTTCAGAAAACTGTTTGAAAATTCATTCGGACAAAATAATACTCATGAGTGATACCGACTAGATTGATTACATGGTCGATACTTGGTGTAAGAACGCATTGTTGAGGCTTTTGATGAAGCTTTTGTGCAGCTGAAAAGGGTCACGTCTAGACGCATTGTTGAGCTTTGTCTTGTGCGTTCTTACACCAAGTATAAACCGATTAGATGGTGGAAACCTCATGATGTTTCTGGCCGGAGCCATGTGTATTTATATTTCGCTCACGTGTATACACCGAATTGGAATTTAGTGTTAATATTGTTTTGGATTTGACGCTTATAATCTCCTGATATACGAGAGTAAAGCCCCACAAGGCGTCAACTTGACTCCAGCGGACAGACAACATTCGAACAGGTAAGAAATAGCATGCGTTAAAAGCGGCAACTAACAAACAACGTGGGCATGTCGACATGGTCAAGGCTAACAGATCAGATGGTCTTGCATATAGTGATAGTTTATCGCATGTTGATAGCCAATACGAACATAGTGGGCAAGATCTATGGTGTTACGTTGTGTAACTTGCGTATAATTCCGCTTAACCCGGGACTATAGAGGACGTATGAACCCATGTACTACAATACCCCATGCTGTTCACATGAACAGGAACAATCAAAGCGTGACTGATACTTCATTCTGTGGAAAACGAAAATCATATGGATTAAGTATATTGATTAGCGATACGGATTTGATTTTTTTTTATGTCTTGATGTCTTGCCGGCATCATTTAAAATTGTAGGCGGATTGCCACTTGAAGAAAACTAGCCTATGTTTATGTATACTATAAATGTGTTTTTTTAATTTGGTGCTTATGCTGATTTTGGTTTATGCTTGGTTATGAGGTATTTGGATTATGGACGCGGAAATTCCTAATAAAGGACTGAATATTGAAGACAGACTAGACGCTTGTAATTGCAAATCGAATAAGTCTGGCTAATTCATAATGAATGGTACGATTAATTCACATCGTATTCGGACTTGGAAGCTTGTACCGATGAGCATCCACATTCAAAGTGTGACTATTATAAAGATACACAGGAAAAATACTTGGAATTGGTGCTAACCGCCATACAAAATAGGTTTCCCGATTATTGACGCGGAAATTCGTTGATGGATAACGGCTGAATGTTGAATGTCAGATATGGTGCGTGTTCCCGAATAATTAACTGATCACTGCGGCAGATACAGCGATTGTGGAATCGTGGTTGTAAGAACACGCACCAGGATGGCCAACATCAGACCACAGAGGTCAGAACGTGCTGGCCCGCAGCAAAACTTAGAATTTCATCTTTCTATTTCTTCTGTCGCCTTTCATCTGTTCACACTGATACTCGAAAAAGAAATTACTAAAAAGCTGAGTTTGTATTTCAAGAAGCAATCCCATGCCTAGAAACATTCATCATGGGCTAAGGGCATAAGGTGACGCAAGGGGAATTTTCCACAGAATTAATTTCCTCTTACAAAAAGGGGTTGAGGAAGTTTCATAGTTAAACCGGGAAGCATAGAATGCTTGCCTGTCGTGTTTGGCACGACGGGTTACCACCCGTGCTGCAATCTTCCCCGTAGTCATTGTTTGCCCAACACACTAAATTTCTCGAGGGCTACCTTTCTCGTGCGTGGGTTTTCAATATAACGGCTAGTGAACAGTGACACTGCGTTAAAAACATCGAACGTGTTGAATAGAGAATCGATCTCTTTGGAGAAACTGTCGACGGTTTCAACGAATCAACGAAAGAAGCGCGTAATTTCAGGGGTGTAAACGATGTGATAATGATTCAAAGTTTGCCATGCGGACCGCATAGATTCTCTTAACTTAGCACACCCATTCAAGGATGAAAACAACTGATAATCAACAATGCGAAATTGTTTTGATCAGCTGGCCATGTTATATTATAAGAATATATAATACTTATGTAGTCATGGCAAACTTAACACCCCCCTTTATATCAAAGTTTCATAATCAACGTTGTAGGTCAAACAATGAACTCTTCGTCGTGCAAAGGGCGGGTAAACCGAACCAATATCCGAAATTTCGAAAGCTCTCTTCCCGAGACACACACTGAGAGAGAATTGGATTTGAAGTCGGGTTTAGCAACATATCATCTATATAGCTCTGCCCATTATTGTCCTATACCGACTAAACTACAGGGAATTTTTCACTAGTACAAGCTCGGTAGTAGAACAAACGAAATGTTAAGAAATATACGAGTGAAGTTTCTATGTGTTTCTATGTGCACTGGATTTCAGGATTTCTGTTCAAAGTTTTCCCACTATATTTCGTCGAACTCTAACCTTTTGTAAATTAAGATTTGTTTCAAAGCTAAATATTTGAAATTAACTATAGGATTATGCGAATAATTTTAACTATGTTCTATTTGAAGAAGATCAATACCTGTCATATGATCTCGAAACGGAAAAAAATCATCTAACTGATAACAGAAAGGATGAATTCGAAAGTCACCCTACTCGAATGAATGCCTTGCGACATATCACGCTCTGTACCTTTATCCTACGACGGTTTTATAGATAGTCGTGTTTTATAAAGCGTGTGTTTAGGTTTGCAAATTCCCTCTAAATAATTCCACCCTAGTTCTTTCTGACGGTAACTTTGCTTCGCGTGGCTAAGATATCCAGCTGTTCTTATGAATTAATTTACGTTTTGATCCTTCTTTGAAACGTGTTCAAATAAATCTGTAAGAATCAACAGATGGTTGTTCTTAAGGCGTATTACGAGATTATTGTAAACGTGATTGTCCATAAGTACGTGGGATATAGCCATACCAAGCAGGAAAGGTTGTGAATAAAGCCTTCGCCTGTGAACGCTATTCGGTCCTCACCCTGGTCAGAGCTATTAGTACCACTGTATTTGTAGACGAAAGCTTGCATAACTACATACCAATAACAAGTTTTGAACCCTGAAGTCCGCGGATTCTTAAGTGATCTTAAACCCTCAAGTAAAGTTTTCATCAAATGAAAGACCATTGGAAACAGTGTCGGAAATTTTTTTTGGTCATTTTTTACGATTTTATTACACAGAGTAAACTGCAACTAAAGCATGGTATTCCATGGTGGTCTGTTCGATCTAGGTCCAGTGACGTCACATTGACTTAATGCATATATTTCAAACTTTGTATGCACTTTCCAATGCTTGATTCAAGCTTAAGGTGTGTGTACTTTAAGTTTCAACACAGACTCACTGTTCTAATAGGCATGTTTCACCAAAATCGCTGAAATGAAATGCAAGATTCAAATTGACTTGGCACTTATGAGTTACCATACAAAAAGTCAAGTACTTTTTACCCGGTAAGGACAAAAAATCACAAAAATGAAGTAAAAATATATTCGGATACAGTTGAATTTTATCTTTCATTTGACCTTCACTTCCTCTGAGGGTTTACTGAGGATTCCTGATGTGTCTGGCCGGAGCCATGTGTATTTATATTTCGCTCACGTGTATACACCGAATTGGAATTTAGTGTTAATATTGTTTTGGATTTGACGCTTATAATTTCCTGATATACGAGAGTAAAGCCCCACAAGGCGTCAACTTGACTCCAGCTGACAGACAACATTCGAACAGGTAAGAAATAGCATGCGTTAAAAGCGGCAACTAACAAACAACGTGGGCATGTCGACATGGTCAAGGCTAACAGATCAGATGGTCTTGCATATAGTGATAGTTTATCGCATGTAGATAGCCAATACGAACATAGTGGGCAAGATCTATGGTGTTACGTTGTGTAACTTGCGTATAATTCCGCTTAACCCGGGACCATAGAGGACGTATGAACCCATGTATACTACAATACCCCATGCTGTTCACATGAACAGGAACAATCAAAGCGTGACTGATACTTCATTCTGTAGAAAACGAAAATCATATGGATTAAGTATATTGATTAGCGATACGGATTTGATTTTTTTTATGTCTTGATGTCTTGCCGGCATCATTTAAAACTGTAGGCGTATTGCCACTTGAAGAAAACTAGCCTATGTTTATGTATACTATAAATGTTTTTTTTTAATTTGGTGCTTATGCTGATTTTGACTTATGCTTGGTTATGAGGTATTTGGATTATGGACGCGGAAATTCCTAATAAAGGACTGAATATTGAAGACAGACTAGACGCTTGTAATTGCAAATCGAATAAGTCTGGCTAATTCATAATGAATGGTACGATTAATTCACATCGTATTCGGACTTGGAAGCTTGTACCGATGAGCATCCACATTCAAAGTGTGACTATTATAAATATACACAGGAAAAATACTTGGAATTGGTGCTAACCGCCATACAAAATAGGTTTCCCGATTATTGACGCGGAAATTCGTTGATGGATAACGGCTGAATGTTGAATGTCAGATATGGTGCGTGTTCCCGAATAATTAACTGATCACTGCGGCAGATACAGCGATTGTGGAATCGTGGTTGTAAGAACACGCACCAGGATGGCCAACATCAGACCACAGAGGTCAGAACGTGCTGGCCCGCAGCAAAACTTAGAATTTCTTCTGTCGCCTTTCATCTGTTCACACTGATACTCGAAAAAGAAATTACTAAAAAGCTGAGTTTGTATTTCAAGAAGCAATCTCATGCCTAGAAACATTCATCATGGGCTAAGGGCATAAGGTGACGCAAGGGGAATTTTCCACAGAATTAATTTCCTCTTACAAAAAGGGGTTGAGGAAGTTTCATAGTTAAACCGGGAAGCATAGAATGCTTGCCTGTCTTGTTTGGCACGACGGGTTACCACCCGTGCTGCAATCTTCCCCGTAGTCATTGTTTGCCCAACACACTAAATTTCTCGAGGGCTACCTTTCTCGTGCGTGGGTTTTCAATATAACGGCTAGTGAACAGTGACACTGCGTTAAAAACATCGAACGTGTTGAATAGAGAATCGATCTCTTTTGAGAAACTGTCGACGGTTTCAACGAATCAACGAAAGAAGCGCGTAATTTCAGGGGTGTAAACGATGTGATAATGATTCAAAGTTTGCCATGCGGACCGCATAGATTCTCTTAACTTAGCACACCCATTCAAGGATGAAAACAACTGATAATCAACAATGCGAAATTGTTTTGATCAGCTGGCCATGTTATATTATAAGAATATATAATACTTATGTAGTCATGGCAAACTTAACACCCCCCTTTATATCAAAGTTTCATAATCAACGTTGTAAGTCAAACAATGAACTCTTCGTCGTGCAAAGGGCGGGTAAACCGAACCAATATCCGAAATTTCGAAAGCTCTCTTCCCGAGACACACACTGAGAGAGAATTGGATTTGAAGTCGGGTTTAGCAACATATCATCTATATAGCTCTGCCCATTATTGTCCTATACCGACTAAACTACAGGGAATTTTTCACTAGTACAAGCTCGGTAGTAGAACAAAGGAAATGTTAAGAAATATACGAGTGAAGTTTCTATGTGTTTCTATGTGCACTGGATTTCAGGATTTCTGTTCAAAGTTTTCCCACTATATTTCGTCGAACTCTAACCTTTTGTAAATTAAGATTTGTTTCAAAGCTAAATATTTGAAATTAACTATAGGATTATGCGAATAATTTTAACTATGTTCTATTTGAAGAAGATCAATACCTGTCATATGATCTCGAAACGGAAAAAAATCATCTAACTGATAACAGAAAGGATGAATTCGAAAGTCACCCTACTCGAATGAATGCCTTGCGACATATCACGCTCTGTACCTTTATCCTACGACGGTTTTATAGATAGTCGGGTTTTATAAAGCGTGTGTTTAGGTTTGCAAATTCCCTCTAAATAATTCCACCCTAGTTCTTTCTGACGGTAACTTTGCTTCGCGTGGCTAAGATATCCAGCTGTTCTTATGAATTAATTTACGTTTTGATCCTTCTTTGAAACGTGTTCAAATAAATCTGTAAGAATCAACAGATGGTTGTTCTTAAGGCGTATTACGAGATTATTGTAAACGTGATTGTCCATAAGTACGTGGGATATAGCCATACCAAGCAGGAAAGGTTGTGGATAAAGCCTTCGCCTGTGAACGCTATTCGGTCCTCACCCTGGTCAGAGCTATTAGTACCACTGTATTTGTAGACGAAAGCTTGCATAACTACATACCAATAACAAGTTTTGAACCCTGAAGTCCGCGGATTCTTAAGTGATCTTAAACCCTCAAGTAAAGTTTTCATCAAATGAAAGACCATTGGAAACAGTGTCGGAAAATTTTTTTGGTCATTTTTTACGATTTTATTACACAGAGTAAACTGCAACTAAAGCATGGTATTCCATGGTGGTCTGTTCGATCTAGGTCCAGTGACGTCACATTGACTTAATGCATATATTTCAAACTTTGTATGCACTTTCCAATGCTTGATTCAAGCTTAAGGTGTGTGTACTTTAAGTTTCAACACAGACTCACTGTTCTAATAGGCATGTTTCACCAAAATCGCTGAAATGAAATGCAAGATTCAAATTGACTTGGCACTTATGAGTTACCATACAAAAAGTCAAGTACTTTTTACCGGGTAAGGACAAAAAATCACAAAAATGAAGTAAAAATATATTCGGATACATATTCTGAGGGTTTACTGAGGAACGACAACGACAACCCAATGTATACCGATAAAATAAAGTGAAACGTATGGAAACATGACAAAAAGTTCTAAACCATCTTACACTGACACATCATGTTATTCTATCTTAAGTGTCTCGTTTGTCTGTTGGGATATGTACTTTGAAAATAGGACATGACATGGAAATGTAGCATCGTATTGTGCTGGTGGATCGTTAATCCCCAGGGCCCTCCCTCTGTACATGTCATTTGACAAATATATGTAGGTTTATTGTCTTGGTGTGAAATTTACCGCTCGACGTTGGGCATTACAGGTTACTTGTTATGGGTATTCTTGCATTTACCATGTTTAATAACCTCATCAGACGCCCTCGATGCTCATTCATTAACATCAGGTGAATTACTTATTTGAGCTGATCTGTCATCACAACTCCCGAACGAGCCTATCTAATTCTGCTGAAGTCGGTGCTAGTGGACGTGTACTGCCTTCATATAGTATCCACATGAACAGACGCTATATTTCAGTCTGAATGTGGGGTGCCAATGGAGGTTTTCCTGTGGTGTCGTATGGTTGATTTTCAGTCGCCAGACGTCGTCGACTTTTCCCAACTCTTACAGATATTACCGATTTCATTCCCAACGGTGTATTAGTGTCAGTTATTCCACCGATTGCCATGTGGCCCTCACATGTAGAGTTCCATAATCTTGGTTGTGTCGTAAGGCATTGACCAAATGTTTCATCTGGGCGAGTTTTATGCCGCATCTGCACCAAAGATCCATATTATTCATCTGTCTAAACACCTCATCCAAACATCCTGAACTAGCACGCGATTAATGCAGAGCAGAATGCAGTTAAGCTATCTTTTCCACCCTCTATGTTCACCTTACTGTCAGTGTGACATCACTTTCCTTGGCTGTTTGTCAATACATTCATTCAAAAGCATGTTACCTCATACTCATTTACGACTGTAGCGATTTTATTGCTTAATCTGGACAGATTTTCGTGATGTAGTCTCTGCTCATGCAACATATGATATCTGATATAACACCGGGTTATATGGCTGATGTGTTTTCATTCAAATGTATTGGTTATACCGGTACTGATTTCAGATCTGATTTTTTAAAGATAATCTTGCATTGGAGCGAAATGAAGAGGTTGGAAAAATTGAAGACGTCTGGCGACTAAATAGCAACCATATTACTCCACAGGAAAGCTTCCCTGGGCACCTCACTTTCAGACCCGAAAATACGGCGGATTCTCGGATTTGCTTAGTATCTCAGCCGCGCTTTTATTGCAGGTGTTCATGCGGAGACTAAACAGTATTCACACGGTCCCTAGTACCAGCTTAAGGGGAATTAGATACGCTAGCTCGGTAAATGTGATGACAGATCAGCTCAAACAAATAAACTCAACAGATGTTAATAGATGAGTATCGAGAACGTCTGATGGAATAAACGCCTCAAACGCCTCAAGCCGTTGAATACAATCCGTAATACAGGGATCGTGTACAACTTATTGTGAGATATATCTAGTGCCATAAGTCAAAGATATATGAACATGATTATATAAACAATATAATTCCTTGTGGTCTCTAAGTTGCGAGCAAGAATAAAGGTAACTCTGGATATGGAAGTCATTTGATCATTTGATAAAAAATTTGTATTTTTGCACTTATTTTGCCATCATTAGGAATACGGAGTTACGAAATTAATCTATGGGAGATGTGCATTCTCTACGTTATGCTAAGCCAGTTTCCACTGCGGTGGTGATATAAATCCCCTGATCACTTAACATCTTAACATTCAGTGATCCTATCCTCTCAATCCTAAGGCCATCTCCAATTCAATATCTTTGAATCACACCAGTGCAGGCTTAGCTGATACCAGTAATTTTACACTAAACCATTACCGAAGCATATAATTTTTCCGGGCAACTTCAAGCTGTATATTTTCTTTGATAAAATTACTACAATCATTGACTTAGTCACCTTTACTTTACGTCGACTGAAGGCGATTGCCTTGAAAGATCAAAGTGGATGTCGTGTTATATATCTCGAAACCTTCCGGTGTGTCATCAGCCGCATCTGTGGACTTTGTGATCACTGGTAACGTTAACTGATGGAACCCATACGCAATGATACTATTCCATCTATCACTTCTAAGAAGCGAAGTCGTTTGAGCTGTCACCGAGAAGGATGTGGCAAAAGCAAGAAGTATATTTCATGTCTTCGTATGATGGGAGCTATTTTGTGAGACTCCGGTATATGTCCCTAATGAACATAGCCAAATATCATCAGAGGCCAGTTTGAAGTTATGTCGCCTTTGACACACAATATGTCTGTACAGTTTGATATTAAAAATGTTTTCTACGTACTTCCAATGACATACTGAGTACACATACGTGGTATAAAGTCAAAGTCTGCTCTACATCTTTAGTGACAGAATCCTGCATTTTCTGTGATTGAAAACCCATTCCACAAGATGAAAAACTGATGGTTCGAATTTTGCAAAGCTGTTCGCAACAGAATAGAGAAAGGCGTGTTGTAGTTGTCTGAAGTAAATACCTTCAGACATAAAGACAGACATAGGCGCACAAGTGAATCGGTACTTTCCGATAAATGAGCCGCTAAAAAAAAATATATCCCTGCCCGTCCGTATAGTTTCGGTAATGTTCCGATGGAAATGTTAATCCGATTATAGCATAATTCACAGTACAATGTTGTAATGGGAGTGTATCTAGCAATGTTCCACCCTAAAGCAAGGATTATGGGCAAACGCGAAGGACCGAATCTGTAGCTGTAATAGAGGTGCCGTACGTATGTTCGTCCGTCCGTGCTGCTGGGTCCGTGCCACTGGGTAGTGACCTGATCTTAGAAATGGTGCCCTGGTTTGCTGTAGTAGGGTTAAAAGTGAAATATAGAAATAGTTAAAATTAATCAACCTGCCAGGAAAACAAGAGGCGGTTAACAGCTATAAGAGATATTGGGAGACACGGGCAATGTTGCGACAGATATTCAAAGGCATTTCTCCGGGCTCACTGGCTGTTCCATGTTTAGGACGAACATCTGTAAATATGTTGCTTCTTGACGTTAATTGTGTAAAGGATGGTCTCTGTGGAGAATTTAGTTAGGTATACATGTGTTTGTATATAAATCGAATCAATTGTTGTGAATACAAGCGTCTAGTCCGTCATTCAATATTTAGACGTCGTCCATTGAAGAATTTCCGCGTCCATAATCCGAAGACCTCTTCAGTATAACATCATCAGCACCAAATTGAAAAGAAACAACAACCATCATAGCATACATAAACATTCGTTCATGAAGTCATTCGGCTGTGATTCATGGCATTATTTATCGATCGAGATTTTACATACCGTCCCTCAACTTAATATTCCCGTCGGGTTCAGTTGTCAGATGGCTACTTAACTACTTGTACGATGTATGATAATTTTGCAGAGAGTGTTGTAACATGTCTAGTACTTAGTTTTTTATGTTGGATATCCCTAAGATTGAATGGTTAATTTTAGTCTGAAATATCAGGTGATCAAATGAGGCGGACAGTTCTTTCCAATTCACGGCCACAAGATGAAACATGGTTGACCAATATTTACAAGTTATAGTGATGTGATCCAGCATAGTCGACGATTCTTTACAACTTATAGTCACGTGAGCAGACATGGCGATCGTATTTTTATGTTGATTGTTCGAACTTTTCTCTCTCTCTGCACTCTGATCATGATCTTCGAACCGTTTTCATATCTGCTCCTGGTCTCCCCAGCTCCTTTATATGCTCCTTCTCTTTCTCCTCCTGTCCATCATCCTCCTCTTGATCCTTTTCCTCATCCTCATGCGCTTGCCCCTGCTCTCCTTCCTCTTCTAGCTCCTGCTCCTCCTCCTTGTGAACTTGAACTTGTGCCTGTGTTTCCACTACTCATTGTAATTTACAGCATAGGTCATGCTATAGAAAGGTCAAAATATAACGTACACACATTAAAGCAGAGTAGTGAGCCTAGTATATCTGAACGTTCTTTCTACTATATTCTCCGAAGCGAATCAGGCGACACACATGCTTCGGTACATATTATAGAGTGAATCAGAGAAGCCAGTCGCGTCTCCAAGTCTTGACACGTATTTAGTTGAAGTGGACATACAAGTACTCTTCTGAACATGGATAAGTGTGTTTGGTCATCCTATCAGTTTAACTAGACATGCAAGCATTTTCATTATCAGAGTCGTGACAAATTATTGATGGCACGCAGCCACGGAAATCATCTAATTTTCCGAATAACCCACTGCTGCTTCAAGAGTAATGAAATAAATTTGCATCAACTGTAATGAATCTCGTGTAGTTTAACCATCACATTTGGACTCCGCTGAGAAATTGACACAACTGGAGGACCGTTCCTGGATGGCAACTGCATTATAAAAAATAGCATAAAGAATGTATGTAGTATACCGTTTGATATTTGACGATAAATATGCTCCAGCTGATATCTTGGATTTATTTAGCATGTTTAGCAAAAACGAAACTGAAAGAAAATTTCCATCTGTTCCTGTAAACTACTGTCTGTATTATTTGTGATGCTGGTTGAATTTAGGTTTACGAACAGGTGCTGAATACTTTCAACATATGAAATCGTCGTTTTAGTTCGCTCATGATCTACTGTCGCAGTATTGCATCCGTCAGGCATCCGTATACTTCCGAGATTAGTTCAATAGACAGGCTTACGCTCTGTAGGTCACAGATCACAGGCCGACATCACTTACAGCCAGAACTATTTATCTATTTCGGTGTTAGATCTTTCATTGATCTTTTAAGAAATGCAATCTGATTAAAACTCAGACTTGATAACCGCTCCTCTATCGAACATGTCGCTAATTAAGATCTGGGACAGTCTGTATCTTAAATCTGTCGCGCATGTCAGACTGGCACAGTCCAACTTCAACGGGCGAATAGGTGCCTATCCAATCATTTCTATAGTGAACGAGGCGCAGAAAAATCCAACCCAGGCGGCTGACGAAGTTCTTGCTCTCCGTGAGCAATCACCGAAGATTATTATTTGCTCGGATAGGCACCTATTCTCCCGTTGAAGTTGGACTGTGATTGGTCGCCAGTTTGACATGCGCGACAGATTTAAGATACAGACTGTCCCAGATCTTAATTAGCGACATGTCCGATAGAGGAGCGGTTATTAAGTCTGAGTTCTAATCAGATTGTAAGAAATGTAAAGTCTTTGCATATCGCTCCAATTTGAGAGAATACATCATGATGTTCAGCCGGTATCTGTGGAAATTGTTGACCATTTCTCTCATGTAAGAGAGCAGCTTGTCATCGTTTCAGTTTTAACAAATGCCTATTGGTGCATTAATAACGCTTATTGTTTCAAAATCATATTGTCTTTGTTGGGTTATTCTTTCTCTCAAAAAATATTTTCATATATACAATACGCTTCATGGGGCTATATAATCCATATCAGGTGTTCACTTCTAGACAGTTGCGCACATTGCAACACCGAGAGAAAGGATTGGCATTCATTGGGAAAGTTCACTGAATTATTATTCCCTGGGGATGATTACAATTTCTACGTCGTAAACTATCCCCTTCTGGACAGTAATATACCAAGAGGGACATTCGTATTGCGTACACATATTTCGCATAGTAGTGTTTGCTATATCCTGTGTAAATTGGAACGATTTATTCCATGTCACAAGACATTATTGCAGAAAATAGTACAGGGCTATATCACCAAGGGCCTCCACTCAAATTTGGCGATATATAGTGTGCATCTGTGTACGGGGGTGCATTTTATTCCCGAAAACAGGGTCACGGCCGCTCGTCTAATATAGCGCGCTGATAGCGTAGCGTACAAGGTCTTAGGCGTTACCTTCCGTAACTTGTGTATAATTCAGCTTACCTGGAGCTAAGGAATTTTTGAAGCCGATGAACGTTAAGGTTTTCATTGCGTTCCTAACAACAGGCACAATCAAAGTGTGACTGAGATACGTCATTCTCTAGATAACGTACTTTATAAAGAAAATCATATGAATGCATAAATACTGACCATCGATACGGAATTGATATTTGGAATATCATGATGTCTTTTCGGTATCATTGAAGACTGTTGATCGCTTCACTCTTGCAGGAAACTAACCTGTGTGTATGTATACTATGATTGTTTCTTTGTTGTTTTTTTTGTATTTTTGTATGTCGTGCTAATGCTATTATGCGAATTATGTCTTTAGATTATTGACGCGGAATTCTTCGATGGACGACGGCTGAATATTAACGGAAAGACAGACTCTTGTATTTACATTTGGGCCGGTGTAAAGGATAAGAATACTGTATCCCTTCTCTATAGATCCTAAGGACGGATACTTAAATTAGGTGGAAAAAAACCTGTCCCAATTTTAGTCATCTTTAGGGCACCCCGACAGAAAATACTGGCCCGGGTGAGAATCGAACTCACGACTTAGGGTTTACCGTCCCACTCTTCTACCAATTGAGCTACCGAGTCCAGTTGGAAACAGCTCGCTAAAATTTCAATCCATTTCACAATTACGCGACAAGGGAATTTTTGATGCATATTCGAAGATACAATGTTTCGACTAAAAGGTGCAGTCATCTACAGGGATAAATTATAATATAATTATATTTCTACATTGTGAAACATCCTGTCAGAAAAACTGTCCTAAATGGGTATATAGGAACCAGGCACTACTAAAATAGTCACCGGACAGTTTAAGCTTCCACATCGGCGTGGGTCGAATTTTAAGACTAACTCTGACGGCTAAACTATTCCTTCTCTAATAAATTATTTTCATATATACAGATTGTTATCGTGGGGCTATACCCCATACCAAATAGTCATTTCCAGATTATTGTCTCGGAAATTTGTTTGCACTGCGGTTGCCTATACCGAATTTCGCATATGGTGTTTGAGTTCGTACCAGCTGTTACAGGATTGAAAATTCAGTGCACAACGAATATCTTCCGGTTTTAGACTCTTGATTGATGAATTTAAATTTCAAAAATGAAATCCGCTTTTTGCACTGGCGCTTTGGGGAAATTATAAGAGCACATTGCCTACCAGCCAGTCTCTGTAAGATGACATGAACACATTTGCTCGATTTGTCACTAGTGTGCTATCCGTGTAAACGATTTCTGGGAGTAGGGAGTATGAGCGTTTCTTAAACTGAAGAGGTATTCTTGTGTGACATGTAGCAGTCAGGAAGAATTACTGACGCTCATTTTACCCGTCAGTGCTGGGAGAAGACGATGGCAGGCGAAGGTTCCATGATTGGCGAATCATTCGACCTTGCACCCCGATCGCTGTATTAATTTCTCCCGTCGTGAACTTTCACTGATTGCGCCGAAACTGCTGTAAAACGAAGTTAGACACAATGAATGTCAATGAAGGCGGAACTGTTGGACCAAGGGGCTAACATGTTCGTTTCAGATTGACTCACGGATGGGCTCAAGTAGAAAGCGCAAAGGTTAACAGCTGGTTGCCCCTTTCAAATAGTTTCATTGTGCTCTTAGAACACCGCTTGTTAAGAAGAATAGAATTTCCTTTTATTACAGATACACATTAAACTAATTAATTCTGAGTACATTTTAGAACAAATGCAAGGTGTCCGCCACCCACACCAGTCGTGATGAAATTTGTTTCTTATGATATAAGTATACGCGTCTATAACCTGACAACGTTGAGTTGGGATTATATCCATTTAGTTGATCAATATGAACCAATCTATAGCTGGTTTGGGAGTTGCTAGGCACTGTGAGCTTCACCAACATTTTCCTCTCTACCCAATATATCACCGTGCTTCGTTTGTTAATGGTTGGACAAGGCGGGCTCAAACTGGTAGCGTCTGGTCACTGGCTGTTCTGAATAAAAACTTGCATTCTCAGAACGCTTTCTCTTTTTCCCGTTTTGTGGTGTGGCGTTAATGTTACGAGAGAACAGATCCACGAAAATGGAATACATACGAAAATGGAATAATAGTGTATGTGTAATGGTACTTATTTTATTGTCGGAAAAATCTTTAAAATCGGTAAATATCAGACGCCGAGAAAATAGCACGTAAAGTACGAAATTCAATAACTTTACCGAATTTAGTAACGAATTGTCGACTCTGACCGTTTCGTTACCGAAAACAAGAACGATGCTCTAACCCTGTGGATGTACATGTACATGTGTGTTGTTGTTAATATTTAATCGCTTCCCGATTGTTTATTTTCACGATTTTGTTTTATTACTTTAAGTTTTGAGTCTTTTTTCACTAGACGATATATACATATATACATGTATCTAAAGAATGATTTTTTCAGTTCTTGGGCTTCTCCCAAAATTCAAATTTTATTGATTTTGTAAGCAAAGTTCAATATGTCTAGAATCGTGTGATAGCCTAACTTAAAGGAATAGAAAACCCAAAGGCGATGCTTACTAATATCGAAAGAACTATATCATTAGTATTCGAAAAACAAAACAAATAAGCTTTTCTAGTAATTCCGAATGAATGAGAACATTTTGAACATCAAAGCTATTGCCCAGCTCCAGAATCCGTGGAGTTCGCCATTATAACAAGCCGGAGAGCCGTTAGCCACTGAAAATCCTTGAAATATCACCTGACATTATTCCTGTGACGTAGTTGTGCTGTAGGCAGTGTAGCTAATAACTTGGAGACCAATTGTAAATTATTGTGTCGATGGCTTTTGACAGATCTGTGGACCTTTCTTTACGCTCCGAGACGATTATGAGGATCGTGATATATGAATGTCGAATTGATATACAGGTTAACATGTGGCATTTTGCATATGATTTCACGAGCTCTCTTTCTGAGGCAGGAATATCGGACCACATCACCCGATAGCAGTAGAAGAAACGCTGCTAATGCTGCCGTTGTTGTTGTTTAATGCTTTACCTTATGGGATAGAGCCCGGATGACAACGGCATTTTTGTCGCTGCGCCATCTACATTAAAACAGTATGGCCCATCAAACGTCACAGCCGCTCCAACATGTCGCAGATCATGAAGTGTAAAAGTGTGAACGACAAATCGGTGTTTACTCAGCTGTAGAATTTTACTAATTTTTCCTACCCGTGTTTTTGGAATCTGATGGCATAATTCTGTCATGCCGAGCACGAGTTTACGCAGAGTTTACTATTCCTTTAAGTGTCGAAATTCTTCGTTGGAGAGCGAATAGGTGATTCAGTATATTTTATGATAATTTTCAAATAAAGGAGATAACTCGGTTCTTTGTTGCTCTTTTAGTAACTTCTAGATTCAGTTTTAGATCTGTGTTACAGGTTTAGTAGCAGATTCGGTTTTTTATCGAAAACAGTCATTGTTTTTTTATTAAATTGTGTTTTTGATGTTTGTAGTATTGGTCTGATCGCGTGTTATCCAAACGTTATTGAACTTCTAACTTTACTGGACACCCTGCGTTCGGACACGTCCTGATTGGTGTCTACTTGGGCTCTTACAATGAGCATGTTTTTGAGATAAACAAAGAACATAGCATCTGAGAATCGCTGGCGGTCTTCGGAATGCCTTTGGGTGTAATGAAGTTATTAGGATGCCCTACGCTAGCTCTCCAGTAGACGCTGTCACATAAAGGACCCGCGATGGGTAATGACGGTCGTTCCTAGGTGCCCAATCAGAGTTGGTGCGCGTGGCAGGCATTTTTTAATTTTCATTATTTGGAGACGAACGTGCAATTTCTGTGTTAGACAGTTTTAATGTAATGTGATATGCTGCTAACGAAGACGTCCATTGGAAGTGGTTGAAATGATCTGCTCTATTCTTAATTTCTGCATTTCATATTTCTGATCAATTGAGTTACAAGAAATATTCCATTATTTGCTGTCCTCAAATCGTACTCTATATGACAATACTTCAGGGCCATTTTTGGTCGAGAGGTATAAACTGAAGTATCGGTTATTGCTAAACACTTGAATGCTTGGCATCCGTAGCTCGACTGTATCATGACCCTTAACCGTTTGCACAAAAGCAAAGACATTTATATGATATACTATCAGACAGATGTCTTATTGTGGCAATATGACCGAGAAAAGGACTTAAAGATAATTGAATTGGCATCATCATGGCGTTGTCCTGATCTGTTTGAGGAGATGGGCCTTGCCCGGGACATGATAACTAATCTGAACAGCATTACATGCAAGTTGGCCAGGCACGGAGTGAAGTATACCAAACATCGAATGACCTTTCAATTTAAGATAGTAATTGTGGTAATGAGATCTTTCGAATATCGATACAGTTGAGTGACAGATCTGACGCTTGTACCCTCTTCTGCCTTTCCATGGCATAATGATAAGTAGAAATCAGATGCGACATTCATTAGACATCTGTCGTCCTGAAATAATCTATTCGTCCAACCCAAAATACTCTTCTTGTATGGCGGTTTAGGACCAAATTCGACAGGGCATTTATATAAATATTAAGCATACAGTAGCTATAGTACAACGGACAATAAACGATATAGACAACTCCTTATAGCTCACAGCAATAAAGGTTGAGGCTTTCCTTTGAACTTTTAACATGGATCGGGGGTAACAATATGAGGTTATGCTACTGCTGTTCATCGACATTGGGTGAAATTACTAAAAAATGATGGGAAAATGGAGAAAATAATCATAAAATTGGATTTTCTCAAAGAGTTTAGAAAACACGTCAATCACTCGGATTCGTCTGAACAGAAATTTAAAAAATGAGGATCATCAGGTTAATCTTCTTTCTAACGGACGAAAACCTGATTCTTTAAATTGCTATCTGAAGGGTCCGGCTCTACCTTTTGATTTAATAACGCTTAACTTTTGATTTAATAAGGTTCAGATGGTGAATTTCACCTGCTGTTTCAAGAAAAGATGGAGCGACGTCATACGATTTAATTGTGGCGTCGCATTATGACGTTGCAAAATCAGGACGTTCAGAACGCAGGGACGAAGCGCTGGTGTACTTCTTGACTGCACCTCAATGTTACGAGGCACTTACTATCCGACGTTTACACAAACGTGTATTATCATCATATCTATTACATTCTATTTTAAAATAGTGTTTTCTCTCCGTTAGCCACCTGGTAGATATTTATGATTGACTTCGCCACCATTTTTTTATATGTGTTTGCAAGAAATGTAGGTCTACTCGCTCCGATAAGTGTTGTATAGTTCGCGCTTGTCACGCACAAATTGTGATACTTCTCAATTTGGATATACATGTGACATGTAATGGTGGTGGGAAAAATAGAACGTTGTGATCAGAAAAGAGGTGAGCTCACAGACTGATATTCTGACCACATAGACATCCTTTGACCGTTGAAACTGTTGACCGCTTCTCTTTTGTTGGAAACCATCTTGTTTTGATTAATTTTCTTTCATTCACATTTAAATTGGTGCTGATTGTCATTCGAAATAGATCTTTCGATTATTGACGCGGAAATTCTGTTATGGACGACGGCTGAATATTGAATCTGACTCTTGTTATCTCAAGGAATCTAGGACATCTCTCTATCTCAATAACACATGTACAGTAGATGCCCAAGTGAACACCTTGAATGACGGAACTGCACCTAGGACTGGCTTAATTTTTTTGATGATAAATGATTCATTTTGCATTTTGCATTTTGCATTTTGCATCTGAGATTGATATTACGATATATGCATGCATAAATATCATTGATACGATAGAATTGGGGGATTTCCATGCGGTTTTGGAACACAGTTCCTTGCTTGAATGGTCATGTTGAATGACAGGTCTGCGGCGGTTTAACGATCCTCAGTCGGAGGAATTTATTGGCTTCATTTATCCCCCCGGTCCTATTGATACCCGTAAAAGTGAAAAATAATGATCGGTTCCTGATAGTAACATGACAGTTTTATCAGAAATAAGGCTTTGATAACCCTAGAAATGGGTATTTGAGAATACGGCGAGATTACAGGTCAAAGGTGAAATTGCCGGTTGAAATTAATATGAAATATGTTGTGCTTGTAATACAGGCCTCTGACAGTCCTTCGGGGCCAGTGTCTCTACTTTTCTAACAGTGCTTGTCTTGTACAATATGTTACAGCGGTTCTTTAGTCATGGAAGTTGGAAATGATGGACACACCGGAGATAATGCTGATCGAACTTGAGCGCAAGGTTTGCAGTAGACCAGATTCAAGGATGATCGGGGATCAGCATGGCGGACAAGCTTTATTTCTTTCCGTGTGAAATTCCTCGCGATTCGGGGGTAATTAAGGCCGAAATGAATTGTCACGATCCAGGACGATATAGTGTGAGAGAAGCTTAACCGCACCAGGGAATCGATGATAGCTTACGTTGACCTATCTGACGAAATAGATGAATAGTAATACAGATTGTGTCAGTAAAACTGATGTCTGTCAGTTCTGATAGCAATGGCTTTGTCAAAGAAAAAGATCCGCGACCGTTGGGCAGGACAGATAATAAAAGACTCCGTTAAGAATTATTAGCTCAATAGAAGCGACAGCAATGCCCAGATCGTCTAGTTATCTCGTCTTGTGGATTTTGCTTGTTTGTGGCCAATCGAGTTCCTAATAAGATGAATAATTACAATTTCTTTCGAGCTATTAAAGGTAACAGGGGACGAAAGTTAGCTGACATATAACACAGGTGTGGAATTCAGTATCCTCTAAGCAACGAGCGGGGATAGAAAAGTTTAAACAAAATACAGAATTCAAGTTGCGATTAACTGTTTTACCTGTCGGAGGTCTGTAAAGACTGATATTACAGCCGAGAGAGCCTCCCGAGAAAGAATATGTCTAATACTTCATACATGTATGTAGTAGTCCTGGAGAGCTGTCACTCGCGTCTTCTGAGCTAGATAATTAGGTTACAGTAAGATACAGGAATGCATTATGTACACCTGTTACTATATCGATATTTAACCCTTCAATATTTTGGTGATATGTGCGTGAAGCAAAGGGGTACACATATTATTTCATGAGGCCGGTCATCCAGTATTCAGCTATGGTCCTGGCCAGCGGTTCTGCGTCAGTTATCTTTGCCTTAAACTATCAGCATATATGTGTACGACTGGATATACATTCCAACAAACGTTCGGCACAGCGTTGAATTTCTCGAAATGACATTCAATCGAACGATCATAAGAATCGTTTTCCAACATCGTTTGATCTGCTTTGTCAATTTTCATAAAGTCCAGATTATCGAAGGTGCGAGGGGATTGAGAGGGAGATGTTTCCCCTTTTCGCTATTGTTTCTCATTTGTTGTAATTCTCCCGAATGAAACACGATGTCAAGATTTAGTTTTGTTTATATCTAGACGATTAAAGGATTGCAAATCAACTAAAACTATTCTAGGAATATCGAAATTCCTGCGCGCCCACATTCCATAGGTAATGGGTGATTGATTTGTTGACCAGCCATACTGATGAGCACTTTATCATCAAACCAATATGGTATAGTGGAGTATTCTGAAATATACTGAGCGCTCCACGATTGACGACAAATAGTCTCGATCGTATCGTGCTGTAAATCATTCAAATAATGATTTTTGTTATTTTTTCTGCTCACAATTATTTCACGACCAATCGTTTTTCAATCGAGAGAATGAACGAGCGTTTAATTTTTTATATTCAACACCCTATAATGTTGAGAGATTTGAGTACAAATTCCACACGTCATTGCTTCTCAACATCACACTCAACTGTGTATTTCATATTTCCCAGGAGGAAAATCACCTCAATGTTGATTACTTCATAACAATATACCCTATTTCTTCTGTTGTAGGACGAGAAAAACCAGATAATGACAACAAACATGTGGTTACGGCAGGTAAGGAAAACTAATTAACAGGATGAGCGCATTGAAGCCAGCATTTAAGGTTTATTATTTAACAACATGATTTTGTGTGTTGTACATCACATTCGTTTGGTTTTCCCTCATGAATATTTAAGACCAGTGGACTACTGACACACCTGTTGGAAGAAAATTACACTCTCAACTGAGAAAAAAATATGTTGTTCATAATCACAAACCAACAAGGGCCACCCAAATTGAACTCCTACTCCAACAAACTTGACCAATTTTGTAATCTGTTGTTATTATTTCATGAACATGGATTACATCCAGTACATACTCACATGACTTTAATTCCTAAAGATGTAACACAAATGAGCCTTTCGGTCACGGAAGATTAGCTATCTAAGAGGAATGACGAAGTCTACGATTTGTCACCATTTTATTGGATTGCATTTAGCAATGCCATTAAACAAAGCTGTCAGAAATATAGACACGCTCATGTATTGATTCTCTCCAATACTATAGTCTCAGTGCTAGTTCCAGTACATCCTACATTGCAATGATGGTATCTAACACGTTAAGGATTAATATCGTAAGTGAAGTCTATCAATAACGTTCGATAGTAACAATGTCTCGAATAACAATACTGTCTGTTATCCTTTATCTCACTTCCTCTAGTTGGACACTACTGCTGTTACACTTTGGCCAGAGCAGATCAGAAAGTAGAGAATCTAACATGGGAAGGCGGTTTCAAATGTAATTTGTTATCGTCGGACCGCATTTAATCCGGATCGACGATCCAAGCGAAGACTGTCTCCTCTGGCTATGTCTCTTTACGCATCAAATAACAAACTCCATAGAGCTTAGTCTGACTGCCAAATTTTAATAAAGTGCTCTACCATATTTCGCATTATCACATTGCTTACCCAGCGTGTGGGAGTGCGTCCATATTATAGTTTCTTTCAGAGTCTGAGCTTTTCTCACTACAAGATCGCCAGTAAGGTTAATTTCTGACATTCAGCACACAGCTGCTGTCCTTCAGAGAATTCCGAGTCAATAACATTATCGGCAAGCTTTGCTCAAGCAGGTATACTAATGTGTCCCCTAAGATCAAGAATGCATAAACTTAAATATTTTTCAATAAATTAAAGCTGTTTCTTGCAAAACAGAAGCGATCAACAATGTTCACTGATACCGGTAAGATATTGTGATCTACGTTTCCTGAAGTTCTTATCATTGACTGGTCTTCTTTCATCCAGAAATTGAAAGGAATTTCCAACTCGATTCCTGTTTTTAGGTCTTACAGACACAGTCATTATGGAAGCGGAATTTTTTACTGGACGACGACTGGCTACTGAATGTCAGATCCTTAAGATTAAATCACATGTACCCTGGATCTACACGGAGCATGTTGAATCTGGGTACATGTCCTGGTTTATGTTGATGACTTAATCAGCTATAGCCGACGTCTTCTCCGTACACTGTATACCCATTATTTATGTGATATTTAGGAATAGACAATGCTCTGTAATCAGGTTATGCACTGAACCCGCCTAATAAAAGAAATAATTGGATAGGTGGCTCTATATACAGTTTTAGCCATCATCCGCAACGAATTCCCGCGTAAATTCACTCAGAGGAACCGAACTATGCTCTCTTGGCCGACTGCTGAATGGAGTTATATGAAAACAGCAGAGCTTCGCGGGATATCTTACCGTGTTAAACCACTTCATTGGTCAATTCAGATACTCAGAAAAAAATCCGGCATTTTCTTATTTTTTGGGGGACCTGTCCAGGCCTGGGGAGGGGCCATTTCGCCACACCCCCCTCCCCTCCCCCTAATTATTTTTCTTACCCCTTGAGCTAGCGAGCTGAAACTTACCACACTATACCCTTGGATCACGCTCTACCAGAAAATATAAAAAAATATCCATGATGGGCGCTTTGATGACGTCACACTGGCGTCATTTTCAAAAACGGCATTTTTTGGCCGATTTTTCAGTTAGATTTTTCGAATTTTTCATTTTTCCAATTTCTGCACAAAAACTGCGTGATGAATTAATAAATAATAATGTGATGTGAAATAAAATAGTTTCTGATCACTTTTTATCGCGAAAAATCAGAAATTTTGAAGAAAAATGACGAAATAATCATTTTTCTGGTACACTAGGTGATCGCCATCTTGAATTTACCCATGATCCTCTACTCGGGGGATTATGCAGATAGGCTCAAAATGACCCCAATACGATAAATTATAAAGTCACGGAGTGTCAGCTCTCAAGTTTTTGTCGTTCCGGAGATAGCGCAGAAATTCCCCTCCCCGCCAAGGCCTGGTAGGGTTAACCTGTGTTAAAATAAGGGAAAACCCAAGAAGTTTAACGTATAGGTGAATTGTAATTTGCATAATGCGCTTTGGTGGCAATAGCCATGCTCTAACGTTCATGAAGTGAGTTATGATCAAATAATCCAGGAGCAGGATGGTTCAATGTAACAAGACATTAGACTTATGAATACGGTCACAACTCGCTGACGCTAGCTGTTAACTGTCGGTTTTATGACCATATCTTGTTCATAAACGAGTTGAATAGGTTCAGCGCAACAGATGCGCTGCATTCTAAAATTGGAAATCAATGACATTAACTAAATTATTCGCTTCGTCGTCTACTGTTGCATTCTTGAAATTATGAGCGGGCCAACACAATATACAACCATATTGGGTACAACAAAATTTGGAAAGCTGCCCGTTCTTTTGGTGAATAATTACTGGGTTTTTTCATTCGTAATGTAAACTTAAACACCTAATATCGACGAATTGCAGAGACGATTATTGATTACTGGGCGAATGCTATGAAGACTTTTTTTACGATCAACTATACGATACAAATAGATATATATTACTTCAGCGCAATGTATTTCATTCATGTATTTGTTTGATCTTGCATTTCATCATTATATCTTGCCGGCACTATTGAAAACTGTTAACCACATCTCTCTTGCAGGAAACTAGCCTATGTTTATGTAACTATTGTTGTGTTTTTGAATTTGGTGCTAATACTGTTATATGGAATATGGAATAGGACTCTGGATTATGGGCGCGGAAATTCTTTAATGGACGACGGCTGAATAATGCATGACTGATCAGACGCTTGTAATTGTGGATTTGATTGCCGATCAAGACTTTTAAGGTCTATATTATATGATTATATGATGCTGGTCTTGAACCATTCTTTGATGTTACTATTCGCGCAGTCTTTTTCATAGTATAACGTGTCTCGAAAATATCTGCACAGCTGGTAATAGAAAATAACGTTCAAGTTAATAGAACAATATATTGACTTTAACTTGACCAGCTGTAGTTATATGAATTAGGTCTTTGAATTATGGACGCGGGAATGCTTTTATGGACGACGACTTATTATTGAATGATGGACTAGACACTTGTATGGGAAAAAGGGACAAGCCGATCCGTTACATGCATATACTGGCATTCTTTTCAAGGCAGTATACAACACCAACTTATAAGATGGAGCAATTCGGTGATAACATCTCCCAACCAATTCATTCTATTGCCATAATGCAGTGTGACCGCAATCTTAAATAGCCAGAAAGCAGCTGCAACGGCTGAAATGTTGGATCAAAGCTGTAATTACAAGGGTCTGGTCCGTCATTCAGCCGTCGTCCATTAAAGAATATCCGCGTCCATAATCAAAAGACCTATTCCATATAACAGCATTAGCACTCAAAAAGACGATCGTATTATACATAAACAGGCCAGTTTTCCGAAAGAAAGAAGCGATCAACAGTTTTCAGTGATGCCGGCAAGACATCATGATGTTCCAAAAATATCAAATCAGTATCGCTGATCAGTATTCTTAAGTTTGCTGGTATAACCCTGTTTTATAAGTTTCTGCAATAATGTTTTGTAACGTTGATTAAAATCGTCACATTTAACACAGGATCTAGCAAATGCTACTAGGCGAGATATGTATACGCCATATGCAGATTCCACTGGAATATTGCTGCTCAGAACGGGAAAGCTTACGATGTCGAAATTGTAATCATCTATTTTGTCATAGGGTCCACGAGAGAAGAAGGCCTGCTTCATTTTTATAGAGATTTCGGTCTGAATATGATGTGCCGTTAGAGCTATCTGTAGTTTCCTTCAAATCCAGCGAAGGTGGATATGTATCCACAAGGAGAAGATCGTTTATATAGCTTTTGGTGAATGACAAGGAGCGAGCTTTGAATTGGTCGGTTTTTGAAAGCACTTATATATTCATAAGAGAACAGATATAGGTCTGCCAACAGGGATGCGCAATTAGTACCCATTGGAATACCTATAGAGCTGTTGATATATTGTGTTGCCAAATTTCACATAGATATTTTTAATGAGTAATGAGTAAGGCAGCAACGGCAAATGTACGAAACACGGCAGCTTGAAACCACAATTCAGATGACCAGTCAAACGAGGGTAACAAAACAGCCAGTCAGTTGCCAACAATAGTGCAAATGGACGCGTTTTGCAACAAGTACAACATGGTAATACGTGTACTTTCAGACAAAATATATGAGAATGAAAGTTTGTATATACTGAAGAATCCACGGTATATTTAACAAGTTTCACATATACTTCCTAATAATTTCTCTCATACGAACTGCTAATAAGGAAGCGTTTCCACATATCTTTGCATCTAATAAGAATTTCTCGAGATTTTCGATGGGGAGAGGGATTTTGTTTTCTCCGGATAAGATTGGTTGGCGATCGATCGGTGCGAATAACTGTTTGAAATGGGTTTTTTTTCAGTCGAAAAAAATGCTCACGTACGTATTATATGATAAAGACGGTATTGCGAGTCGACAGAACACATACACGGACTAATAGTGTACGGATAACGATTGAAAAAATCGCGAATCGTTATGCGCGCGATTGATTCATCAATCATTTTATCAATCGATTTTCAGTTGGGAAAAATGAGAGGTAACTATTGAAGGAATAATGATTCATGGAAACACTTCCTAATTGCTTGGGAAATATGTCTTCTGTTAAATCATAGGAATGGATGGACTATAAGTTAACATGGCAACCGGACGAGTACGGGGGGGTCGATCGCTTATATGTACCATCAAAGCAAATATGGCTACCGGATATAGTATTGTATAATAAGTAAGTAAATGCTGGTCACTATTGTTCGAACGGTGGTATATCGACGTTGTTTTGCTTGTACCAGTTTGCTTTGTCTCATGCATGATTTGTTCGCTTTTGTATTTTGTATATGAAATACCTGAATCAGAAAACAGGGCTGAACTGTTTGTTCGACTACCGCTATACCATGTGAAAGAATCTCGATTGACAAGAACAAATATGGAGCAATTCCACCAAGTTGGTTATACAATGTATAACTTAGATAATTCCCAGATAATGATAGATTCTTCGATATTAGCCCTGTTTTTGCATTCCTGTATTTATTAGTCACTGTCTTGTATGCATGATTTTAAACAAATGCGTACTATGCCATACGCAAGTCAATATCATTTGTTCCCTGTACCATTTGGTAATCTGTGTGCTCTTTAAGGAGTGGAACAATACTAGCCTTCGATGGAACCCTGATGATTATGGCGGTATAAAGACGATGGAAATACCCGCCAATGAAATATGGCTTCCCGATATTGTTTTGTATAACAAGTAAGTACATGTATGTGGATTCAGTCGACATGTTTTATATTATAGATACGCCCAACATAGCGAGCTGCTTCTGTCTAGACTAGATTTCCAGTGTTAAACATGAGATCATGCTTTCTCCCCCTCCACGCAATTATTCTCCCTCTAAAATCATCAAAATAACCAAGAATCAATGGATTATTTGCCTGATTTTGGAACATTTTGTCATATTGTGTGGATATGCTCCTCTTTTCCTCCGTATTGTTTGCAAGTCGGTGTTTGCACATGCATGGATTACTTAGCATATTGTTTTATGTTGATGACCATAACACATATTTAACGTTTATTTTGGGAAAATTTGCACAATTTCTGAATTCTGGAGTTCAGTCCACCGGCATGAGTGGGATATTAAAATCAACCTTCATCCACAAAATTACTAATTTTTCTAGAACATGTATTCAGACTGAACTGTCTGCAAGTTCGTCAATATTGATCAATTATAAATTTCAGTCGAATATTTGAAACATTTTTTCTTAAATTCAGATGTATATTAATATGCACATTATATAATGAAATGCGGATAGCTTTTAGATATTAATATTGCATTTCAGCTTACATTTGCTGTGTTAACATTCACAAAATTTTCACATGTTAAATATCGTAAGGAATGGTTTGTTCCACTCATCTCAGCTTGCCATTTGTGAATTATACGCAGAGCTATTCTATAACTACTTAGTGTATAAATTTTATAAAATAGTGTTTGTATGTACTAACAGACGTTTCACCAACTTCTGATATTGTTTGAACAGCATGATTTAACATCGTGATTTAACATTGTAGGTTTGTCGCGCTTTCTGATATAATAGAAGGTGTATTTCTCCAATGACTTGCATTTGCGGCACTGCATGTACTATACACTATTTTTGCTGTGGAAATAGAATGGAGATTCGTGACGTAATGACTCAGTTTTGCTGTTAAAACGTATAGCTATTTAGTAACCCCGTCACAATACTACATCAGTTTCAAATAATAACTCCAAACGTTTCTAACATATATGATGACTAAATACGTCCATTTATCCTTCCGAAATGCCCCCCCCCCCCACCAAACTTTCTGCGCCATCTCCGGGACGACAAAAAATGCAGATCTGAAACTTCGTGACTGTATAGTCTATCATATTGGGGACATTTTGAGCCTATTTGCATAACCCCCGAGCAGGGGATCATGGGGAAATTCAAGATGGCGCCCACGTGGGGTCCCAGAAAAGTGATGTTTTTCTCATATTCCTTCAAAATTTCTGCTTTTCCGCGATGTAAAGCGGGCAAAAACCATTTTATTTCACATCACATTAATATTTACTAATTTATCATGCAGAATCCCACGCCACAACAGGTCCCAAAAAGCCCAGGCCAGATAGGGCTAACCATGCAGCACTTCTAGTTCCTCTTCCCTTCGTGGTCTTAATTTCGGTCCAGTTAAATTTGATCCAATTATACGGTTTACATTTCTCAATAGAGTATGACCCAAAGATATTTTGTGGTTAGTTTCAACTCCCTAGACACAATATGTAGGGCGGATTGCCCCCCCCCCCAACCTCCTTGCCGCGTACAGAAATTTCTTTAGCGTTATACAATGAATTTCTGAAGCATTTACAACACTAGCAGTCTCTAATGAATAAACTAATGTGAAATGTGAACTAAAAGGAAAAAAAACTCAAGCTTAATATTCAGGGATGAATCGGGTGGGTCCGAGAATATCCTCTAATCTCAGACCATTGTATGTCAATTTTGCGTATTGGCTGTTTCACGGACTGTGAACATGACTATGCTAATTTATCCCAATGAAATTACGAGATTAGTATATGCATTTCAGTGCTGATGGGAATTATGAAGTTACGTTGATGACTAAAGCCACATTACATCCAGATGGAAAGGTGGTGTGGGAGCCTCCTGCCATTTACAAAAGTGCTTGTACCATAGACGTCGAGTTCTTCCCCTTTGATGTCCAGCTCTGTACAATGAAATTCGGTTCGTGGACCTACGATGGTGACCAGGTCGATCTAATCCACATATGTTCTCCGTATGGTGGCGATACTTTACGCATAGATCGAGGAATGGACCTTAAAGACTTTTATCCTAGTGTAGAGTGGGATATTCTAGACGTCCCTGCGCAAAAAAATATTAAGAGGTATCTCTGCTGCCCGGAGCCTTATCCTGATATAACATTTAATATAACGATGCGAAGAAAAACATTGTTTCACACAGTTAATTTAATTATTCCTTGTGTCGCAATATCATTTCTTACTGTACTAGTGTTCTACTTACCCTCAAACAGCGGTGAGAAGATTACTTTATGTATCTCCATTCTGCTTTCATTGACTGTATTTTTCTTGCTCCTCGCGGAGATTATTCCGCCTACGTCCATTGTAGTGCCGCTGATTGGCAAGTATTTGTTGTTCACCATGATTCTCGTGACACTCTCAATCATAGTGACGGTTGTCGTACTCAACGTCCACTTCCGTTCTCCATCCACGCACACAATGTCGCCTTGGGTAAGGAGAGTGTTCCTCAACATCCTGCCCAGGTTACTGGTCATGCGTAGACCAAATACAGAGAAAGAAAATAGGCCAAGGGTTGTGATCAGAACCTGTAATGGACTCGAAATAAGAGACTCCTATGGCGAATTGAAACGGCCAAGTAGAGAGAGTGCGTATGAAACAAGCCAGGCGACATATAGTTTGCGTGGAGGACAAGAAGAGCTTTTGGTCAATGACAATGAACCACCCCCTCGACGGCGGTCCAGGCTTACCTCCCCGAGTGCAATCCAGGCGATAGAGGGCGTTGCATTCATTGCCGAACACCTTAAACACGAAGACCACTCTGATGCAGTGAGTAGTTGAGTAACTATTGTTGTGAATTATTGTTTCAACAATGTCTGAGTGCGTTTTCTGCTTCGCTCCTCCATCTCTCTCCAGAGTATACAAAATCCGTTCTTGGAGGAAACTAAGTACTAAATTTAGTATTTCTAGAGATTGAGATGGGAGGGGTTCTTGGTGCAGAAGTGTTCCCCTTTGTAAATGTAAAGCTTTCAAGTTGCTCTCGCGTATGACAACGTTTGTCGTATGAAGTGGCTTAATGCTCTAATAAGCTGGAAAATCCGATGTGTTCGACACTAGCGGTAACAATCTCTGATTTCTTTCTAATCAGCGTTATTTGTGACCTCTTTTCTTTCTCTAAAACTAATAGATTTCAAAATCAATGTTTTTGTTCTATAGTCTATGGTTCTAACGCCATTGTTCCATCGGGGATACAACAGTGCAGGGAACTTGTGGGAAGTATCGAAGGCTACCACAATTTATGGAAGCCGGATGCGGCCAATCTCGTCTTTTCGTTTTTTCGCCTATGATAACGCGCGGCGCGAGAAAACGAAAAGACGAGATTGTGTCAAATTTCGCGAGGTTTTTCTCGTCTTTTCGTTTTCTCGTGTTTTGATAACGCGCGGCACGAAAACACGAGATTGCAGGGCGAAAAGACGAGAATGCGAGGCGAAAAGACGTCTTTTCGTTTTCTCGTTTTTTCGTTTTTTTCGTTTTGTCGTTTTTTCACCTTTTGATAACGCGAAAAAACGAAAAAAACGAGATCGGGTCGAATTTCGTGTTTTCGCCTTTTGATAACGCGAGAAAACGAAAAAACGCGGCGAAAAGACGAGATTTCTGGCCCTCGTTTTCTCGTCTTTTCGCCTCGCATTCTCGTCTTTTCGCCTTGCAATCTCGTGTTTTCGTGCCGCGCGTTATCAAAACACGAGAAAACGAGAAAACGAAAAGACGAGAAAAAGGCAAAATCTCGCGAAATTCGACACAATCTCGTCTTTTCGTTTTTTTCGCGCTGCGCGTTATCAAAGGCGAAAAAACGAAAAGACGAGATTGGCCGCATCTGGCTTCCATAACAATTAGTTATAAGTACCATACTTAATTATTCAATTATTATAGAAAAGTAACAATATATGTATACAAGAGCTATCGGTCATGTATGAAAAAGGTAGACAGATATTTCCCTTAATTAAACAGTTTTTCAAACAAATAGAGTAGAATCGATTCTCAATCAACAATCTGAAATGATTGTAGGGATTGTAGGTCAATACTTACCGAGAGCACAAGTTCATGCCTCCGACCTTAAAGAGCGACAGTTATTCAGGGGAAATCATACCCTTTCTATACAAGGTTATACGAGACAGCGAACAACTATTTGAGTTGTCAATCTATTTGCTAGTTGTTGCGATACTTTTATTGGGGAATGTACATGGTGTATTGTACTTGACAAACAGATGGAATTTTGAAACGTTGCGGGCGTGGGGTACAGAAAACATGTCAAAATATTATATTGACTTAATATTTAATTTAACATACGATTCATTCTCTGCAAATATATGACATTCATTCGCAACATTTTATTTGTAATTCTTTATGAATTTCCTTCGCGGTCTGGTGCATGGGTTGGGCCTGTATGTATGCACGCTCACCCTTCACATGACTAATACAAGAACCACTAATTGTTCCTTGATATTTTAAACCCAGGTTGAAGAAGATTGGAAGTACGTCGCAATGGTTTTGGACAGGCTCTTTCTGTGGATCTTCACAACAGCGTGTATCGTAGGCACATTTGGCATTATTCTACAGGCACCAACCCTTTACGATGTTCGGCCACACTTGGCATTGCTGGATCCGGACGATATATGCTTTCATGCATTCGCCACGTGACATTTTCGGACCATGAACGCTACTCGGAAATGAAGCAAAGAGGAGGACACATTTTTTAAATACCGATATTTTCCTTGCTTGACATACCTCACATGGTTTCATCACATATCAGCGTACTTCACTCTGAGACAATCTTTGACCCCACGAATGACAGTCAACTGTTTGTAGATTCCTGTTAAAATTCCGATTTGAAGTAAACAACCATTGTACAAGTCAGAAAGAGTACTGTATAATTATGTTACATATTTAACTTCTACTGTATTTGTTAATATCCAGTTATATTGAACACTGAGATGTTATTTAATAAATTATCCAGTAAAACAAAGTGACTATTGGTTTGTTGATGATAGAAATGTATCACATGCTGTTGTAGGTGTAGTAGGATGGTAGCAGAATCGATCTCGTCGATAAAGCTGATCGAGATCACTCGAATCATTTATTTAAATTCCCCAAGTGTTTGTGAAAACTAAAATCGGTCAAACTGTAGATTTTGGGTGACAGGACATACGTTATTGTTTATCTTCAGTCCAATCCAACCTAACTTTAACGCCTTGAAACAACATTCATTTAAGCTGAAGATTGACACCCCAGACACAGGTCCTGATATTTTTCAAGTGAAAAATTAAATCAAATTCGCATAAATAATCCAATCTTTGATATATTGAATGTATATGTTCAGTGTTAAAAAACTGTGAAACTTTGTTGCAATGGAACTAAAGTTGTTGCCAGTTTTATAGAAATAGCATGGAAAAAGGAAATTGTACACAATTTAAGTTTTGCCATTAGAAAGATAATTAAGTCAGATACCCTCATTTTTTAATTTGTCTTTAGATGAAACAGGTTGATTTACCTCTCAAAGACTGATTACAAATATGTATTCGGTTTTATCTACAAATCAAGTGGTATGGTTATATTTCTGCATTTCGCTATCATTTCTGAGTTAATTCGAGACAACCGCTACCGTGTCTCATGTTGATAGCCATACATATATCATATGGTGACCCCCAGTTTTTATTTCATTTTTCTGCTATGTATAAGAGTGCTAATTTATATATCAAATTTCAATAAAATTCGATAATGAAACAATCTTCACCTTAAATAACATCACAATATTGTATTTCTTGCGTAGCATTCCATTAACGAAACAAAACCCGATAATAACTATCATGAACAAGAACATTAGATATCGTGAGCAAGATAATAGTTCTCCTGAACCAGATAATAATTAGCATGAATCAGATAATAGTTATCATAAGCCAAATAATAGTTAGCATCAACTAGATAATAGTTATCATGTACCAGATCAAGTTTTGGTATAGAGGACTTCAATTAATCCCACGATAAAAGCAGCGACTGATACATTGATACATGTAGATGCGTTCAAAGCTGCAGAAGCTTGCTCTTCCGCAATGGATTCAAGCAGAGCGAGGGATAACAGAGATTCGACAGCTTCATAAATATGACAAATAAATAAATAAATAAATGTATCCCATGAATGTCTCCATGGCATAAGGTCAAGTAATATATATCGTACCCCAGCGGGTAATATTCACTTCAGGCAGATTGGTCAGTAAGATCAGATAACTGATGGATTGAAGCCAACCAAAAACTACAACCGACGGTTCCGTTGTCTGCTGTAGTCTGCTGACTCGAATTTTAGAATCAGCGGACAAATGTACGTTCTGAAAACAAAATTATCAGCTGTATTTCCGCGCAAAATTAAGGTGCCTTTTTCTGCGAAAACGGCTATACATTCTGCTAATGTTATTTTTATTCGTTAAATAGTTAAATCTGTGACTGTCACAATCTTGGCTGCCATACTTGACCTGCCTGTTGTCCCCTGAAGATGTAAATTTGATGACGTCGTTGATAATCGAATTATCCTACTGCCTAAGTGATCGATTTTCCATGTTGTCATGACTATAATTCACAATAAAGTAACCCAGATAAACTATTCCTTCATGAGTACTATATTTGACCCATTCTCCGTCATTAGCTGACCGCATTGCTCTGACCTTTTTCAAAATCACTGTGGGAATTGTTGCCTTTGTTGCAGATCGAGTGATATTAAACATTTTTCTGTTCTTGCAAATACAATATGAAACTATAGGTGAGATAAATATAATCTACACCCCGCGCGTCTATAATATCTAATTTATTGAACTCGGGTAGTAATTTTCATTTGTTCGTCGCCGAAGGTGCATTACTCTAGTTTAATAAAACTGATAGACGGAAATCCTTTGGATATCTATAAAATATCAATACGGAAACTTTATATCTACATTGATAGATACCTGCGAAGCTTCACTCGCTTGATCTTCCGCCATGTGTCACATATCTACCAATACAAATGAACTTAATATTCTCAATCGTTCTTATTATCATGTGTTAACTGAAGTATAGTTTTAAATCTATTCATCGATGACTTGCACATTTGGATTCCGGAAGAAATCAAAACCTTAATGCAGGTGTATGCTAGAGTTTTTCTTGCTACCTTCATTGATTTATTCATTTTCATTGAAAGTTAGATTCGGTGATTATCGTGATTGCGGGGTATTTGTGTTCATGAACACACCACGTAACTTCGCAATCGAGGAAGTAATCAAGTTGGTTTGGGATGAAATTTTTGTTATCTTTGTGTCGAATTGAACGCGACACTAGTTGACAAACGTTCTAATTCGAACTTCAAACTGTGTTGACTTTCAACCAAGGGTACTTATATCTTCATGCATTAATTCTTTCCCACCTCTTGCTAGTTTGAGAGATCTAAACACTGATACGGTAGAGGTGTTCTCGTTCCTGATCATGTCTTTGCAATTTAATCACAAAATGAGTTTCGATTGCATTAGAACCGCAACTGTTGGTCTATAACAAATAACACTGGGAAATCAAACCGTCTTCACTTGGTAGACCGTTACAGCAAAGCAAACTTCGATAACAAGCGCAGTGTATTCCACTTTTATCTTACAGTACCGCATTAAATCTAGACGTCCAGATTTCAAAGATTGTCCTCTGGGAATGATCGATGATGGCATGCAGGCTGTGAAGTCTGAGAAACTCTTACTTTGCTTCCACAGCACGCCAGCCTGGGCTTCTGGTGGACAAAATAGACACGAATGACTGAATCAGAAAAGGGGTGGACGACTACATTTGTCGATAGAAATACACAAGTGGCCCTTCGGATGCCGCGCTAATGCTTAGCAGTGATGTAGTTTTATTTATGCGTTCTTCTATAACATGTGATACCTAACGGTAATAGATGCTTCGGTTGGAAAATGGGGAGATATGTAAGAAGTCGGAAAAGCTGACGACGTCTGGCGACTAGAAAAGCAGCCATATGGCTGCACAAAAAGCTTCTATACGCACTTCACATTCAGACTATAGAAAGATTCTATACTTCTAGATTATAGGTCACAAACCACTAAATGTTCGCCTTACTTAATATGTAGTAAATTGGCTTCGACCTTGCCCTAAAATATAAACTTTCCCACAGTAACCGTGCGTAAAATAACCATTGAGCACGCCTATGAAAACATTAAAATTAGCCCCCCCCCCCAAGATATTATACACTTTCAGTCATATCTATCAAATGCACACTCATATCTGACAAAATTGTCTGCATATCTGTATATATAATGCGTCGGATTATGGTTTTATTTCGATGCCGACAGAGTTGATTGTTTCTATATGCATTTTAGTAAAAGAGGACACCGTATTGCAAACTATCAGTGGGGATGCGGCGACAAATACAAGCCTCTAGTCCTTCTTCCGATATTCAGCCGACGTCCCATAAAGAATTTCCGCGTCCATAATCCAGATAGCAGGTGTCAGACCCGACATTCAAGATCCAGTCGTCGTCCATATAGAGTTTCCACGTCTATATTCGAAAGGCTTCGAATTTCGCATAACAGTTTAGCACCAATTCCAAATGTGTGTGACAAAAAAAAAAAAAAAAAAAAAAAAACAGTTTTCAATGATGTCAGCAAGAGGAGACAATGTTCTTCACGTGAAATCCCTATCTCTGACAATTATTCTTTTTCCAGATGAATTTTTCTCAGTCTTTTTCTCAGTCACGCGTTAAATGTGCTGTTCATTTAATTGCTTTGAGTTGCTTTCCAGTAAATTTGTGTCACGATATAATCTTTATTGAAGACACATTGTTTGCGGATGATACAAAAAGTGTTGTATATTAAATATTACTGCAGGTTTCAACCCGCGCAGACTGGACAGGAAAACGTGAAAGCAGATGAGCACTGTCATTTGATATCGCTCCGGCTGGTCAAGGACATCGTTACATGTTCATGCTGATAGCATGATCCAATGAAAAACCAGTGCAAAAATTATAGTATCTTCCGTAGTATGAACAGGTCTTATTTGGGTGACCATTCCGCTGTGGAACAACACCAAATGGCGAACATTTGTCAGCGATGATCGGGAGTTTCATCGCGATAAAACAAGAATTTTCTGAGTGTTATATTTCGGGAGTTGTTTGGCTAGCAGATATAGCTATAGAAATCAAGCGCTCATTTCGAGGCCAAAAGTTACCTCGACGGAAGAGTGACATTTCTGCCACTATATCTGAAAGGGAACGAAATGAAAATATGTTGTCACTAATCTAGATATTCAAGAATTATCCTGAGCCATTTGGTGAAAAAGTGTATGAATTCCTCCCGGTGAAATGGAGAGTAGGCTTTTTGCGTTACTACTGTAAGGTACAGGCATTGACAAAGTTATATAAACTGCTCTCATTGGTCGGGGATTGGCGTGAAAACGAACATGCTTCAAGTGCTTATTTAAACCTTATGGTTAGGCAGACCTGTGCAAGAGCCCATTTTACAACATGCACCCATGGACATCTGCGCCGTTGTTGATGTTTAATGTCTTTTCAAACTTTCAGTTTGGATTTTATATTAAAGATTTGAGTTTGAAAAACACTCTTCCCTTCATCTGAGACAGCCCAGATAAAACCTCTGCTACATTTTATCGGCGGGTTTCAACTCTGAATTCTGCTTTAATCTCTCGGAATTTCTGGAAAGCAAGCACGACTGGACCACAGACTAAACTCATTCCAAATTATAAGGCCCGTCCCCTTCGCGGGTGGTCTTACAAAGTGGCACATTTTCACCGCGCGTGAAAATCTGGGAAATAATATCTATTTACATGAGATTTTAAGGTCTAGTACAAAACGTATAGTTAATATTCAATCTCAGAAAACTGGTTTGATTATATTTTTATCAAATATATTACTGGTTAAAATTAGCGACATAAAAGGTACTGGTGATGCGGAGACAATCGTATCGATTTTCGGTACCGTAATACAGATTAGTTGCAATAATGTCTTTTAGAAGCTAATAGAAATCCTCAAATCCTAAGTGTGACTTGACCCAAATCCAAACTAGGTTTGAATCATATGCTGTGATTCAAAGCTGCACAGGCTTGATCTTCGATTTAACTTTATGTCCATATCGGCGGAAGCATGCAAAAATCCAATATGAAATCCGGGAAAAATCAAAACCTGCACACAGACAGATACTGGACGTGTGTTTTTCTTGCGGCGTTCATTGATTTATCCAATTTCAACGAAATTATCTGGGCAGTGGTAGCTGGGGACTCTCGTTCTTCAACTCATCAAGTAACTTCGCCAGCACGTATGCGATGAAGTTGGTCCAGGGGTTGAATTTGTGTGGCCAGTGTGTCAAATCCGCGACTTGCACAAAACTCAACTTAATGTTTAAAGAAAGAGCTGCGCCGATAACAACGGCAGTTGGCTTCACAAAGTCGTTCATTCATCGACTCGCATCCCTAGCTTTTTTAACATGGACTGGAGTTTATAGCTATTGATAAACTGGTGAAAATATCATTAAAAATGGATCAAAATTATCCTACTATTCCAATAAAGGAACATTATGCTTACATTTATAATTTTGGTAACTTCAGATCGAAAATATTCCAGCTACGATTGATTAAAAATATGAAGAGGAAGTGGAGATATTGAACGATCGAACCGCTATGCGAACCGTGTCTCAGTGCACCTGTCGGTGCTACCAGCTCAGTTCTTTGTTAAAGGATTAACTTGAATTTTGTGCAAGTGTGAGATTAACCGCTATCCTAGTTGACAAAATTTCTACTTTGAAATTGAAACATTTTCTGATTTTCTACTAGGGGTGACTTAATCTTCCTGTAACCATTCCTTCCTAGGTCTTTCTGTATGGCTAACACTAAACGGACTAGGTAGAGAGGCTCTCTCATTGTTGATCTTCTTTTTGCACTCTAATTACAAATGAAATTCGATTACATTAGAACCGCATATACTCGTGTAGAATAAATAACACGGGGAAGTGAAACCGTCTTCAGTTGGTAGGTCGTGTGGACGCCGTTCACAGCAATGCAAACTTCGATAAAGAGCAAAGTATAGTATACTTTTATCTTCCAGCACCGCATTAAGATTTCAAAGATTGTTCTCCGGGAATGATCGATGATGGCAGGCAGGCTGTGAAATCTGAAGAACCCTTACATTGCTTCCTCGGCCCGCCAGCCTGGCTACTGGTCGATAAAATAGGCAGGAACGGCTGAAGTAAAACTGAGGTGGACCGCTTCATTTGGTGATAGAACTACACAAGGTTCCCCACTGGGTGACACTTTAATACTTAGCAGTTATACCTTGTTCAATGTGCTTTCCTCTACATGGTCAAATACAGAACCGTAATAGATGGTTCGTCTGCAAATGTCTCCCTCGAGCCAATGGACGATGCTACTTTGGCATTGAATACTGTGCTTAGAACTGGAGAATATACATGACAGAATTGGTATGAGGATACAGTGACAGTTACCTAAACTACACGGTTGTTGAGGAATTTGTTAAATCACGAGAACGAGTTTCAAATCCTGCATTAGCGATCCATGATCGGCAAGGTAGTATCAATTAATGATCAGTAATCTTTTTCCAAATAACTTTCCAAGTCGTTTCCTTGAGTATGTTGTATCTCAGTCAAGCTTTATTAGTCGTTTCCTTGAGTATGTTGTATCTCAGTCAAGCTTTATTAGTCGTTTCCTTGAGTATGTTGTATCTCAGTCAAGCTTTATTAGTCGTTTCCTTGAGTATGTTGTATCTCAGTCAAGCTTTATTATTGATTATCCATATGGACACAATGAATAACTTGTATAAGGCGTTGCTCTAACGGCCTCCTATCCGTATTAAGTGTAATTAGGCCTACATGCATACTGTATAAGCGTAGCTAAAGTGTCAAATACAGAACCAAATGGTCCTGCAAAAAACAGTTCGGTTCCACGTACTTTAAGGTTTTAGTGGAACCACATTTAGTTATATTCGCTGATTCAATTACTAGTTCCGCCAGTGTGTCAGAAATAACCAAAGCTGGCTCTACATGGAATCGAATATCCCTAAAGTGTATCCATTGATCCTGGCGGCAATTAGAGATCCCGTATGATAGCTAATACCTTGTTTCCTGGATAGATATGGTTACAGGTAAGATATGAACTATCGTGATTGTAATTTTCTTTGTTGGTCAACAAATCGCCGTGGGCATTGTTCCAACATATTTTCCAGCTTTAAAGGTTAGAACAGAAAGACTGACCATGTCCAATTGTCAGCCATTTTAATCGGACGCATCAGGAAACCGTCACAGATCTCATTCAGTAGATGCAATTGGACCGGTCAAACGGGACATTGATCACTACAAAAATCTGGTATTTCTATACGCCCACCAAGGTTTCATCACGACAAAGCGCAACAAGGTTTTATCTGATATCGTATATCAGATATTAAACTGACAATATCTCTCCTGTCCGAAAACCGACGAAAACCCCTCAAAATCTCCTGGAGCTTCTGCAAAAACCCCAGATGACCGTTTTTCCAACCCTGACGCCTTATCATTCTGACGTACGTGCATATGGCTTGTACATGGATACAAAATTCATGCGGCTAATAACTTCGGTCTAAAGGTTGATGTATGACTGTTCTTTGAAAACATACTACTATGGAAAGTCATAGAAGCTAAATCAAGAAAGTAAAACACACACTATTTGTATCGAACAACCATTAGGCACGACATCTATTTTGAGCCCTGAGGTGGCGTATTTGGTCAAATGGAACATAATTGTCTTTTTTCCCCATGTCTCTCAATGGAGACAATATATTACACATAGGGTATAACGTTTCCAATGAACACAGGGAGCATATAAGACATATAATGTCAGAGACAAGAGACATCTAGGTAGCATACATTCACAGTTTCTCAACAATTTTGTTTGGTTGTGGTAGAGGTGAGAGAGATTACTCTCACAGTCAGATGATTCAACAGTTTCAATTTATTTCACATATGTCAGGAGAGCATTACGTTGTTATTGAGGATGCTGGGCCATTTTTTCTCTCTGATACATAATTATTTCCAACCAAGACACATGCTAATAATTTCAAAGATCAGTCTCTTCCAATCAAACGAGCCCTATCGGTTGAAGACTCCCATGATCACAAGTATGAATTGATATGTAATTATAAAAAATGATTGAAATGCAATCTCTCCAATATGATAAGCTATAAATTCAGACGGGCTCATCATTCTGTGTATTGTCCGCGAGCTAATTGAGAAACTTTGCTGAATGCAAATATTTTGCGCTGCCCGAATGGGACCATGGCTCTTATAATTCCAAGGAAATAAAACAGCTATCTTATCTCGATAAAAACAATAGACAATTTCTTTCGACCTTCATCCTTTCGCCCTTCAAATTACATATTTGCGCTTGAATTACTGATATGTTGAATTTTGTTGTAATATACGTCTCAGGGAGTTACAATGTTCAGTTAGCGTATAAAAACTTTATACAACGGGGTCACACAAAAGCAAAAACAACATGAGATGCATTAAAACATTTCGGAAATATGTCTGAATTTTAGTTGACTCATGGCAACTGCATACTGAGAAAGGTTTTCAAGACAGGACATTTTGTGTTTCGTCTAGTACAGTAGTTGATAGCAGACACATGTTTCCGCATTGCTAGCGGTAGCTGAAGTTACAAAGTGGTATTGCCACGCTGGATTTGAGGAGGGGGAGGATTTGGCTTAATGACACACTCAAAGTTGTTTCACTCATATGGTGACAGTCAGTTTGATTGGTGGAGGAAGCCGGAGTACCCGGAGAGGACCACCGCCCATCGGCAAGTAACTGAAAAACTTCCACACATGGACCAGCTGGGCTCGAACCTGTGCCGGTTGAGCGGTGTGAGGCTATAGCAGTCACCAGTGAAGCGCCTTAGACCACTCGGCCACCGAGGGCCCCCGCTGGATTTGGAATCATTTGAATGTCTCATGGCTACATTATGAATGTCGGACAAGACGTTTAAATTATTGTTCTGGCTATTCCATGTTGGCAACGTAGGCGGTGTTGACAAATGGTATTCTTCAAATGAATTGAACGTGTCTGAGGTATACTGATCGGAACAAATCAACTGGTTAGGGTTCACGGGTTACATGTAGGTTATAGTCAACTGAAAAATATACTTTTAAATTAAATAATTGAAATTATTCCAGTGTTCACCGTAATTGCGGCCTTTTATCCACATTTCATCAACTTTTGGAGATACGCTGTGGAATTAAGAATGATAAATTTAAAGACTTCCAGCGGGTTATACCTGGAATTACATGATTGGAAGATTTGAAATCCATGCACACCCAAGGTTGAATAGGTATTGTTCTGTCACGCGACTGTGGCCTACATTTATTAGTTCATTCGTCATTTGAATTCAACCATATATCAAATAATTTCCATAAACCCTGCCAAAGTCATTGTTCATAACGTGCCGCGAATCTTTATTGGTTGGTTTTGTTTGTTTGAATGAACTTGTTAACAGGCCTTTCATGTGCGTTGTGTGAGGCACATTTAATTTATTCACCATACATAATGCTAAAAAGGATTTCAGATAATATATATATGTTGATAGGGATATAATTAATGAATTCTTGGAATGAATTGACGAAGTATGGGTTGATATAGAATGGCAACTGTAGATATAAATTATTGATATAATACCGAGTTCAAGAAAGCAACCGTTCTAAAATGAGAAACTCTATTGTATAATTATGTTACATATTCATTTTACTGTAGGTTTAAATTCTTGATATAATACCGAGTTCAAGAAAGCAACCGTTCTAAAATGAGAAACCCTATTGTATAATTATGTTACATATTCATTTTACTGTAGGTTTAAATTCTTGATATAATACCGAGTTCAAGAAAGCAACCGTTCTAAAATGAGAAACTCTATTGTATAATTATGTTACATATTCATTTTACTGTAGGTTTATATAAAGTTAGATATTATATTATAAATGGTTCAGCGAAACATATGACAGTGAAAAAACCCTATCTGGCCTGGGCGATTTGAGGTGTACCGCAGCCTGAGGGGGATTGTTGGGGGGGGGGGGGAGGTTCGGAAAGGGCCTCCCATTTATATATTTTTGCTATACTTGAGGGCTGCAATTTGCAACATTATATCTTTGGATCAAGCTCTAGTAGAAAATGTAAAAAATCCAAGATGGCCTCCATGATGACGTCATAGTGGCTTCATTTTCAAAAGAGGCATTTTTGACCAATTTTTCGGACAGAATTTTTGACTTCTTATTTAGGTGTTTTCTTCGCAAAAAGTGCATGATAAATTAGTAAATAATAGTCTGATATGAAATAAATAGGCTTTACCCACTTTTCCATGCAGAAAAGCACGAATTTTGAAATCTGACGAAAATATCACTTTTCTGGAACCCACGTGGTCGCCATTTTGAATTTACCCGTGATCCTCTGCTCAGGGATCATGTAAATTGGCTTAAAACAACCCCTATATGATAGTCTACAAAGTCATGAAGTATCAGCCTCAATGTTTTGTTTTTCTTGAGATAGATGCAAAAAACAACAGGGGTGCGGGGGAGTGCCCCCAGACGAGATAGGGTTAAATATAAGAACATAAAACCGAAACGCATATATAAGGTCAAATAGCTTGGGTGGCGGCGGCGGGACAAACAGTTTCAACAGTGAACTTGTTTTTAACCTGTTTAAGAGAAGATTTCTGGGGATATTTGAGAACACAATGAACATCTTTAAACAACGTTCATTTAAATAACATAACAATATTGCCCCTCTGATGTAACACAAATGTAGAGGATGGCGAACATGAAACATCCCAAAAGACTAACTCCTAACAGCGCATGTCAGCTGAACGACTGTCGTCTGGCTACAAGCACTGCCCGCAATTGAAAATATCGTTAACACGCTCTCAGCGTTGAGATTACTCCACAATATATACCTTCCTTCTTTCCGCTAAAAGCCTTTGTTTCATCAACCAAATATATCCCAAAAGTATTTAATAAATAGCTTAAACCGAAAATGAAATTAGATTCTTGATTTTCGAGCCGTTCTCAACGAATCTATTTGCGTAGGGAGCTGCATATGTGCGTGATTAGTCCCATCATAACAAACCCAGGTGTTCCCTGATCTTCGGATCTGTGCTAGAGCATTCGACTGCGGGCAGTGCTTGTAGCCAGACGACAGTCGTTCAGCTGACATGCGCTGTTCGGAGTTTGTCAAAAAGACACGATGTAAAATCAGACGGACAATATTTTATAGAGTATCTTCGGTAACGACCAATGTAGATGCATTCAAAGCTTCACATGGTTGATCTTCCATTTCACAAAAACTTTATATCCGTATTTACAGAAGCACACATTTATCAGTATATCTATCTATCAATACAGATAAAAAACAAAACAAAATAGTCCTGTCCCAGTCGTTATATTTATTATAGGATTACTGACGTATAATGTTGAAGGATTGTCCTCCAATCGTTTATGACTTGCACATCTGAAATCCGGAACACAGCCAAACCTACATGAAGGCAGATAACGGAGGCATGTTTGCTGCCTTCATTGATTTATTTAATTTCAATGACAGCTAGATTCCCGTGATTATCGAACAAGGCAGTGGTTGGAGTGTATTGTCGTTCTTGAACACATTACGTAAACCTGCCATCTCGGACGCAAACAATTTGGTTTTGGGAATAAATTTGTGTCACCATTGTGTTCAATCGAACGCTCCACTAGATGACAAACATTCTAATTTGGGAATCAAACTTTGTTGATTTTTGACTAGGGGTACCTTTATCTTCATGTACCCATTCCTTCCTAGCTTTTGCTAGTTGGCGAAATGTAAACGCGGATAAGGCGGAGGCTTCCTCTTCGATGATACCTGTGGATGCTTGACACAGCAAAGCAAACTTCGATAGAATGCAACATATATACTACTTTTATCTTACAGCACTGCATTGAATCTAGACAGCCAGAGTTCATTGATTGTCGTCCGGGAATGATGGATGATGGCAGGCAGGCTGTGAAATCTGAAGGACCCTTACTTTGCTTCCTCGGCACACCGCCTAGGACTCTGATTAATAAAATGGACACGAGCGACTGAAGCAGAAAAGGGGTGGCGGCTGTATTTGGCGACAGAAGGTATACACTGTTCAATGTGTGTTCTTCTACATGTCTCCCTTGAGCCGATGGACGATATTCCTTTGGTATAATGACTATTGTGTTTGAATAGAACTGGCGAAAATGTGTCATTTTCATTCACTGTTGCATTCCGTCACAATAGAAATTCTCGCAATTGTGACAAAATGCAACAGTAAACGTGCTTTAGAGAAGATTTGCTGAAAAAAACTCCATACCTGTACCTAGATTCGTTGTAGAGGTATAACCTAAATAACAAAACTGGGCCCTTCATAATAATTCACCATGGCAGCATACTCCTATATCGTTCAATGTGATATGATGCAAGCTTAGCTATATTCGTAATACAGAGCTTACATAAAATAACGAGAACTGGACCCTTCAAAACAAATCGCTACAACCAAACTGGTATGACATTCCAAGCGGTATAGCCAATCATCTAGAAGTTCAAAATAATTCTCTATAACAGCATAATGTTATAACATTAACCCTATCTGGCCTGGGCTTTTTGGGACCTGTCCAGGCCTGGGGAGGGGTCATTTCTCCCCCCCCCCCCCCCCTCTAATTATTTTTCTTAGTCCTTGAGCTAAGTGGCTGAAACTTACCACACTATAACTTTGGGTCAAACTTTACCAGAAAAATGTAAAAAACAATCCATGATGACCGCTTTGATGACGTCATAGTGACGCCATTTTCAAAAACGGCAATTTTTGGATCAGATTTTTCGACTTTTTTCATTTATGCAATTTCTCCGTAAAAACTGCGTGATAAATTAGTAAATATTAATGTGATGTGAAATAAAATAGTTTTTGCCCACTTTTCATCGTGGAAAAGCAGAAATGTTGAAGAAAAATGACGAAAACATCATTTTTCTTGTACCCATGATCCTCTATTCGGGGGTTATGCAAATAGGCTCAAAATGACTCCAATATGATAAACTATAAAGTCAAAGAGGGTCAGCTCTCATTTTTTGTCGTTCCGGAGATGGCACAGAAAGTTTGACAGGGGAGTCATATTGCCACTTTGATAATAATTCACCACAACATCATGTATTAACTTTAGAGGAGGTGATGCGATGCTAATTCCATACATTTGCCGGTATTTGTGGTGAATATTTATCCCAAATAACGAAAACTGGACAAGTCATAATATCTCACTACTACGGTAGGATTCTATTGTTATAATATTAAAAGTAACATGATGTAAGTTCGATAGCGATATGCTGCAAGTTTCATACATTTACATATAATCGTCGTAGAAATTGAGGTATCCCATAACATACACGTACATGTAGATCCAGTGCATGGAAATTAGAGAAATTTGATTGACTGATGACGGTCATTTTAATTCACTTAACTCTTCGAATAGGCCTGATAAAGAACCCGATCCATCGATCATGTGTACTAAGTTTCGCGTCGATCGGGTCAGCGGTTCTGGAGATGAAGATCTGATAAGCTTTTAGGGTAAATCCAATATGGCCGCCAAATGCTCCGTCAATTCAGAAAATGATACTTGGGACTGACCCATCGATCATGTATGCCTAGTTTCAGGTTAATCGGTTTAGCGGTTCCTCCGGAGAAACACTTTGAAGGTTTACGACTAAATCCAAGATGTCCAACGGGGCTTTTGACCAATCGCCTAGATTAAGTTATATGCACTGACTCTCACGTGTCCCATAACCTTGCGAAGTTTCAGTCTAGTCGGTGTAGTAGTGTCGAGCAAAATTCCGCTATAAAGTCTGTCCGAAAGAAAAGTAATAAGAATATCAACGAGAGATCCTGAAGGATCTTGGCGCCCACCATTGTCCGATAATTGAAAGCTAATGACAAGAGAATCTTTTTGTCCATTATTACTAGGAACAAGCGATTGATTTGTAATTTTGTTTACAGAATTTCGAATCTGAGCGAAAAAGATCGAAAAAGGGACACTGGAAAACACCAAGATATCTTTCTAAGTTTCAGGAGTTTCAAGATTTCTAGAAACTGTACTTATGTCGGTTGTTATAGTCCAAGACTACAAGTTAGTCTGAAAGTGAATGTACATGTACAGAGGATCCTTCGTCTTCGTTTTGTAGTATTTTTTAAATTATTTTTGCACGTGTCATCATTGGGTACTGGAAGCGAAGACAAATATCTCTTTGACACTTTGGCATGAGCTATGAAACATACTTAAGGTTTTATAATAAGGAACGAATGCTAATTCTTTTCTGTTTACTGGGCTAGTTTGAGACATATCTTTTAAGATACCATGCTCGAAAATAGTAAGATGGTACAATACTTAATACTGAAGGGATCCGATCCGCGCAGTAAATTTGAAACTTCGAAAGTGTCTGAATCCTGATTATCTACCTTGGATCGAAACATGCAGTAGTCTACAGTTGTCGAGTTGTGACGTTGTGTCACAAGAGTGACGTCCCTTCATGTAGCCGACCCCCGGCAGACGAAACGGTGGGGCAATTCACTTGCAAACTGCATGGACTAAAGGAAACTCTAAGAAATACTTTTTAATTCCGAATTATTTGAACTCCTTGATATGGAAGGTGAAGGTACGGATATTCTCTATAGTCAATATATAGAATATGCCCCACCGTTTCATCCGCCGACTCTTGTGATGCAACGTCATAATTCCGAAATACCGTATTAATTTGAATCATAACTTGGATTTTCGAATCGGACCAAAAAGGTATCGTGAACAACTAGGCCCCATGTGGGACCTGTGTACCAAATTTCAGAAAGATCTATGCAGTACTTCTTGAGAAATCACGATAACAAAGTTTCATTGGGAAATCCAAGATGGGCGCCTGGTGGCCATATTGGATTTTCGAATCGGATCGAAAAAGGTATTTTGCACAACTAGACCCCAAGGGGAACCTATGTACCAATTTTGAGAAAGATCCCAGAAGTACTTCCTGAGGATTCACGATAACAAAGTTGCATGAGGAAATCCAAGATGGCTGCCTGGTGGCCATATTGGATTTTCGAATCGGACCAGAAAAGGTATCTTGCACAACTAGACCCCAAGGTGAACTTGTATACCAAAAGCGAGAAAGATCCATGAAGTAGGTCCTGAGAAATCGCGATGACAAGGTTTCATGAGGAAATCCAAGATGGCTGCCTGGTGGCCATATTGGATTTTCAAATCGGACCAGAAAAGGTATGTTGTACAACTAGACCCCAAGGGGAATCTGTGTACCAAATTTGAGAAAGATCCATGCAGCACTTCTTGAGAAATGACGATAACAATGTTTCATGGGGAAATCCAAGATGGCTGCATGGTGGCCATATTGGATTTTCAAATCGGACCAGAATAGGTATCTTGCACAGCTAGACCCCAAGGGGAACCTGTGTACAAAATTTGAGAAAGATCCATGATGTAGTTCCTGAGAAATCATGATAACAAGGTTTCATGGGGAAGTCCAAGATGGCTGCCTGGTGGCCATATTGGATTTTCGAATCGGACCAGAAAAGGTATCTTTCACAACTAGACCCTAAGGGGAACCTGTGTACCAAATTTGAGAAAGATCCATACATTAGTTCCTGAGAAATGACGATAACAATGTTTCATGGGGAAATCCAAGATGGCTGCCTGGTGGCCATATTGGATTTTCGAATCGGACCAGAAAAAGGTATCTTCCACAACTAGACCCCAAGGGGAACCTGTGTACCAAATTTGAGGAAGATCCATTTTGTAGTTCCTGAGAAATCGTGATAACAAGGTTTCATGGGGAAATCCAAGATGGCCGCCTGGTGGCCATATTGGATTTTCAAAACGGACCAGAAAAGGTATCTTGCACAACTAGACCTCAAGGGGAACCTGTGTACCAAATTTGAGAAAGATCCATGCTGTAGTTCCTGAGAAATCGCGATAACAAGGTTTCATGGGGAAATCCAAGATGGCCGCCTGGTGGCCTATTGGATTTTCGAATCGGACCAGAAAAGGTATCTTGCACACCTAGACCCCAAGGGGAACCTGTGTACCAAATTTGAGAAAAATCCATAAAGTAGTTCCTGAGAAATCGCGATAACAAGGTTTCATGGGGAAATCCAAGATGGCTGCCTGGTGGCCATATTGGATTTTCGAATCGGACCAGAAAACGTATCTTGCACAACTAGACCCCAAGGGGAACCTGTGAACCAAATTTGAGAAAGATCCATAAAGTAGTTCCTGAGAAATCGCGATAACAAGAAATTGTTTACGGACGGACGATGGACGGACGGTATGACGGACGACGGACGACGGACCACGGACGAAAAGCGATTTGAACAGCCCACCATCTGGTGATGGTGGGCTAATGACAGAGAGGTTTCCAACCTCTGCTTAGGAGCCTTAATAACGACTGACAATATTTTGTACAGCTTCATATGTGTAATGACACACGTAGATGCTTTCAAAGCTTCAAAGACTTGATTTTCGATTAATCTCTGTATTGATAGAAGCATGCTAGCTGCACTGGTTTGATTTGCCGCAATTGATTACATATCTATCAATACAGACATAATACTTCACTTCGTTCCAGTCGTTATATCTATCGTGGGATAACTGACGTAATGTTAAAGGCTATGGCGTCCATTCGTTGATGGTTGACACATCTGAAATCCAGAAGAAAGCAAAACAAAAATGCAGGCAGACATCGGAGGCGTGCTTTTCTTGCGATTTATTCAATTTGAATGCATGTTAGATTCAGTGATTATCAGACTGGGCAGTGGTTGCAGGGTATTATCGTTCTTGAACATATCACCTAACTTCGCCACCCCGCATGCAATCAAATCGGTTCTGTGATTAAATCTGTGTGAACGCTAACATAGTTGACAAACGTCCTAATTTGGAATGCAAACCTCCTTCAGTTCGGTTAGGTCTACCTTTATCTTCCTGTATATGTCTTTGCAATTTGATCCTGGAATGATTTGCGATTGAGTTAGAAACGAAAGAACTCGTCTAGAAATAACACTGGAAAGTGAAACCGTCTTCAGTTAGTAGGACGTGTGGACGCCCGTCACAACAAAGTAAACTTCGATAAAAAGCAAAGTTTATTCTACTTTTATCTTACAGCACCGCATTAAACCTACACGAACAGATTTCAAGTTTGTCCCCCGCGTATGATCGATGATGGCAGGTAGGCTGTGAAATCTGAAGAACCCTTATTTTGCTTCCTCGGCACGCTAGTCTAGGCTCTTGGTCGATAAAATAGATCGGAACGTAGTAGAAATGGGGTGGACGGCTACATTTGTCGATAGAACTACACAAGTGGCCTTTTGGGTGACACGCTAATGCTTAGTAGTTATACATTGTTCAAGGTGCGTTCCTCTACATGGTCTGATACAGAACGGTAATTGATGGTTCGGTTGGAAATTTCTCCCTAGAGCCTTTGGCAATGACTATTGTGGTTGAATAGAACTGGAGAAAATGGGTATACAGGCTGTTATTTCGTCTCGAAGATAAATATTTTCACGAGCCATCTTCGAGACGAAAACCAGCCTGTATACCCAAGCAAAAGCATGGAATAACGAATTTATCACATTGAAGAGCTGTTTTCCTGGTTGGTTTAGCATATACCACCAACCCAAGAGAAAAAACCCCAGGAATATATATAACTCAACGTTGAACAAAGTAAAACATCGTGAGTCGGACAGGCGTTGATTCCTTTTCGATCTGTTCCGCGACGAACAATGAACTGGATGAAATACTTAGCTGACATTCTGACGTTCCTGTTTATGTGGCATATAAAGCTCTCGATGATAATTTATTTCTTATCTTCATCCGCAAATACGCAATTTGCCTCACACAACTTGTTCCAGTGGCGAAACTCGTCCACACACACACACGCAGACAAATTCGCCTGAAACAGTCTTTGCCTGCAGGTGTTGCACGCGCGTCCTTGACTGCGTTGGTATATGGGAACGTGCGTCCTCGACAGCATTGGTATACGAGAAAATCTGAATTGGTATACCAACGGAGAATTGCAATACGATCTGATGCACTAGGGTAATTAACCAATCAAACCCCTACAATTTACTCTGAAATGTGATAAAGCATTATATACCAGGTCAGAAATTGGTCAAAAAACAGAATTAGATGTTTCTATCTTTATCCTGCCACCCATGATCATTGCACATGTAAACCCGAGCAGAGTACTAGTTTGTCCCATTTTGGCACATCTGATACATCACAACCTTCTTACTGAGATATCAGCTGGTGAATTACATGATGAGATTATAGCGGAAAACGGAGTCACATAGTTTGATCACAAAATAGAAATTTGGTGTCAACAAACAGAACAACTGTTAGAGAGAATCTGATTTGTTTACATTACACAATTCGTCATATCCACCAACTGAACTGAACTCAAGTCTAAAGCTATGTGCCGGATTATACATTTGGTCGATGCCCATAAGGCTACTTCAACTGCTGAAGTGGAAGTATTACGGCTGAGCCACACCTTCAGCAATGACTGAATGACTCTGAAATATTCTAAGTGTAGCGCCACTGATTCACTTGGCAGCTAGTTTATGAATGATTTCTTTTTTCGTCACAATCGTTGATTGCTGTATTTCCATGTCGATACCGATGGACAACTTATTGCCACTATCACTGGGAATACGGAGATATTGCTCTAATTTACAGTAAATGACTGATAAACAGTGATTGTGCGATATATACATATTAATGTAATTGAACTGAATCCCTATTTATCATCACTACTCCAAGAACATTTGATCGAGTAAACATGCATTATTAATTATATGTGGTCTGTCAGATTTCCGTGTCAAGATGAAAACCGATAACAGGACACAATACAATCCGCCCTCCTACCCAGAGTTTGAAAATAAAATTGTTTCAGAAGATACATGTATCACTACTAGTATAATTTCGTGACGTGTCCTACTCCTCCTCCTACTCCTCCTCCTCCTACTCCTCCTCCTACTCCTCCTCCTACTTCGCTTTACTCACTCACAGCGGGTCGCATAGGTGTGGGGGATAGGGTGGGGCGAGAGACCTGAAGTTTTTACTACCTGAGATTCCATGGGCCAGGTTTGCACCCTACAGCAAAATGGGTCGACACAGCGGGTCGCATAGGTGTGGCGCGGGATAGGGTGGGGCGAGAGTATGCCGGGGGTACTGGAATATTTGTTTAATAACCACCGTTATGAAGACATAAACTCACTCATGGTGGGACGTCAACGCCCGCACCACATGATTAGTAGGACTCGATGATCAGAGACTCGCTCTACAAAAAAGAAATATGTTTGGTAGGTTTTATAATATAGCGATATCGATAGGCTTGGAACAAGTTGTTGTGGAACCTCAGTAAATAACAGACTTAAAAAAACTAAAAAGACCTAAAAAATTACTACTAGAAGAAAGAGCATAAAAAAAACATTTTCACCGCTCCGTATTTTGATATAAAGCGATTTTTTGCCAGTGACATAATCTGGGAATGATATGTATTGAAATGAGATTTCAGGGATCAGTACATAATCCACAAATATTATACGGTATTTCAGATAAAACAAAATCACTAGGTAAACATTCAATTTGTGTGCTTATAGTTCACCAAATGTCTTACTGGTTCCACATCGACACAGAACAGAGATACCCTTCACCACCATATTAGTAGAAAGGAAAAATCCTCAATTCAAAAATGCAAGTATACTTGAACCCAAGATATAGATTTGCTCTCTTCTGTAGATAGCTGAAATCTATATGAGGGAAATATTAGATCCATTATTCATGTTCAATTCATTTGCTCTTCGCCAATAAACGGTACCGATATCGCTCAAGCATTTTTACGCGATATGGAGATTTTTTCTTAACGCTTCTACCAGGCAATGGACAATCATGTTACAACTGCCTGAGGTAAAATCGTTCTTAGTTTCTCTCAGTTTGTTTCTCTCTCTGTCTGTACGGCCAGGAAGAAATTTACATCAGACAGTCGCAGCAATGTTTTCATCATTGTCTGGCAGTAGACATTGCATATCTTTACAATAATTCATCTCAGCCATACGAAGGAGTTGCTTTGATAATCTATGACGAGGATCAACATACTGTGGTATACAGTGTCTCCTTGTATTGTCAACATATTATTGATTACTGGGACTATACTCGATAATTTTACTTCTTCAGTAATTTTGCTTCTTCAAAGCTGCACGTCAAATTGGTGAGACATGTAAGAGATGAGAAAACATTGACGACGTTTGGTGATTAAATCGCATCCATATGACTCCACAGGAAAGCCTCTCTCAGTACCTTACATTCTAACCTCTCTCAGTACCTTACAGGAAAGCCTCTCTCAGTACCTTACAGGAAAGCCTCTCTCAGTACCTTACAGGAAAGCCTCTCTCAGTACCTTACAGGAAAGCCTCTCTCAGTACCTTACAGGAAAGCCTCTCTCAGTACCTTACATTCTAACCTCTCTCAGTACCTTACAGGAAAGCCTCTCTCAGTACCTTACAGGAAAGCCTCTCTCAGTACCTTACAGGAAAGCCTCTCTCAGTACCTTACAGGAAAGCCTCTCTCAGTACCTTACAGGAAAGCCTCTCTCAGTACCTTACAGGAAAGCCTCTCTCAGTACCTTACAGGAAAGCCTCTCTCAGTACCTTACATTCTGACTAGAATAAGAATGATTCTGTGGAATAGCCTTGGTATCTCAACGATTATATCTGTAGGACATTATTTATCCGTAGGACATTATTAAACCAAACTCCACAAGACTTTGTCTACAGTTTTCAATGATGCCATCAAAGCAGTGTCATCGGCCACTATTCTTTTTTTCCAAATAACTTTCCAAGTCGATTCCTTGTGTGTACTGTATCTCACTCAAGCTTGATTTGAACTATATTATATTATACAATTATTGCATGTTATAGAGTGGGACATCATGATTTGTCAGCTCTCGACAAGTGATGTACAACGCGCGCGCAGTATAGCGAATGTCATATTTGAATAAAATGAGGACTTTATAATCATGTGAATGAGGATGGTACGGTGAAATAAGCATATCGTGTTATACATTGGGCGACCGTTGTTGATTTCAAAACGCCGTGTCAAGATCGACTGTTCGATCTCGTTGTCGACTCAATCGCATAATTTGGACGAGTAACGTTCTCGGTGATCGTACCTTTTCAAAAGATGCCAAAAATTTATTTCAGTCAATTACCAAATTACATTCACTAATTTCTATCACCAACAAGCCGACGTATACACATCAGGTCGACGAAGATACACATCAATGTTCGTTTCGGGGAGTATGTTGGTGCGCACACTATGGGAGGCAACTCTTGGTCCGGCAGATGTCGCACGTGACACGTGACAGGCTGTCAACCAATGAAAACATTATGAATTTGCATGAGGTATAATAATAGTTAGCATGTTTTACTTTTAGACCAACTTTACCTCCCCTTTTTACAGAGTTTAAAAGGCTGCTCGTAGAAATAAATTCGTTATTTTGTCCCTGCGAGTTTGATATTCGCCGTCGTGTGGTATTTTCGCCAGGAAACAGGATAAAATTCAGTATCAATATCGAAGAGTCAGGATACTTATACTATGGTATCACTAGAATACACGAAATAAATGCGGTAGACTTACTCAGTAAAAGTAACTCTACTCAGTGAAAGGTATGTTCATTGTATGATTGAAATTCATCGATTGAAATTTGTCTATTTTGCCAATCATTTGGCCTCGTCTTCGTAGGGATCCATATACATGCATCGTCAGTAAAGTTATAGTGTACACCTGATATTTCTGTGTGGGAGAACAGCCAGAGTACCTGGAGACCAGAAACTAAATCCCACATTCGACCTAGTTAACAATTAGTCCCAATTAGTCGATATAGTTCTAACATCTAATGGAGATGGCGTCCAGTCGTTGATGGTTTGCACATCTGAGAGAATAAACAAAGCAAAACCCAGATGCCGGCAAATACTGGTGAGGGATTTTCCTGGAGCGCGTTTGTTGATTTATTCAATTTCGATTCAAATGCAGTGATTTTGTAGAACTGGGCAGTTGTGGCATGGCGTTATCTTTCATGAACAAATCACGTAACTTCGCCATCTCACATGCAATCAAGTTGGTTTTGGGATTAAATTTGTGTGGGCTATGTGTCCAATGGACAGCTGGCCTAGTTGAAAAAAACTTTCTATTTCGAAAGTTTTTTTGTTTTTCGACTAGAGGTACTTTTATATTCCTGTACGCATTCTTTCTTACTGGGAGTTGGAGAGATGAGTAGTAGTATAAGCGTATTACAGACCCCCTTTTGACGAGTGCGCAGGTGTTTCTGCGCAGATGACGTCACTTCCGGGGGAGGATTGAGGAGGGGGATTCCCCAGTGGTAGTTTCCCCATGACGATCACGTGATCAAGGCATGTCTAGACTTGTTCTGGGTTGTACAGTTCTGCCATACGGAGGATGGGTACTAGTATTTCGCTGACGTCCTAGTAATAAACCTAATCTATAGGTGTTGTGGCGGCCATGTTGTATTACAACATGGCCGTATTGGCGGCCATGTTGTAATACAAGATGGCGGTGTGGTTCGGGGATGTTCGGGCGTGTTCGGGCATGTTCGGGTTGTCGGCCATGTTGTAAAGCAAGATGGCGGCTGGATCACGTGATCAAGGCATGTCTAGACTTGTTCTGGGTTGTACAGTTCTGCCATACGGAGGATGGGTACTAGTATTTCGCTGACGTCCTAGTAATAAACATAATCTATAGGTGTTGTGGCGGCCATGTTGTAATACAAGATGGCGGTGTACTCGGCATTCCAGATAGACATTTTTTCGGTTGTGGTACACGAAATCGATCATTCTAGCCTACCATGTTGTTGTTGTTGTTACGCACATTCGCAATATTTTAAGATACATTTTTCATTGAAAGCACAAATTAGTATATAGTAGGGAAAATTGTCTTACCTTCATTATAACCAGTTTAGTCCCATTCCTGACCATGTGAACACTACACCGGGGAAATTTCATTTTTATGCGTAGATGTCTGTAGTTTAGGTAGGCATTTATATTTGGCAGACTTTTCTCGTGAAACTCAAACAGCCTAAACATGGATCAGCTGTTTTCATGTCAACAAACATCTCTATTTTTAGATTGCTACAATGTAGCGAGTCATTTCATTCGCGCGTTTGCACGGACGTGCACTGGTTTCAAGCAGCTTATGAAATATAAAAGCTCGAGTTACAACCTACCAGAACTATAGAATTTAGTGCTGACGCAGTCCGGGATATTTTTCCAGCAAGTTGATAAGGAACTCGGAATGGAACACCGTACATTTGTTCTACGTTACACATTCCCGCTACATCATGAAATAACCGCACAACATATGCCTACGATCTTACTATTCATAGAGTTTGTCGCTAGAGTTTGTCGCTCAAAATCACTCTTTGACTTTATCAACAAGTCTATACTGCCTTGCGCCTGGATCACGCCATGCCATACGAACACAACTGGCAGACGACATGATCCAACAATTCACTGAACAGACAAGATCTCTTTTACCCGTACGTCTCAACTTATCTCAAAATGTTCACAATACATTCTAGAATAATATGATGCACGAATTTAAGGTTTACATTACCTGTAAATAGATACAAACGGCAATTTATTATCACTATATACAGCCGGTTGGAACAGCGTAATTTAGCTAAAATGATGACGTCACACAATTGTCTATTAAAACATGCACCAGCAAGCGTGTTGCGAACACGGACTGGTGTTGAACCCACGAATATCTTACTATTCAGTTATCTCGGGCGTTTACCAGCCCTATTTATCAACTAGATGGAACATAATATATTTATCTTATAACAGTTTACAAATCTCCATATGCAATACATCTCTGATGAATCTATCAGTATTGTAAGTATATTTTAATTGTTTAAATATGCTATGTATATGTGGAATTTGATTACAGGCTTTCATTTCATAAATATAGTATTTTATAACTTTGAGTAGATAATCTAATTGTTTATTAATTTCGCCCACTAATCCCAATTTTACCTTCTCTGGAGTAAACTGTGTTTTTATTCCAGCATTTTTCAACCAATCTTTCACTTCTCTCCATACTGGTTTGTTACTCTATATTCTCGGAATAGATGAATTACCATTTCTGTAACTCCTTGCAAAAGGTACATGTTTTACTGACACTAGCATCTAAGTTAAGCGGAATTAGACACTTCACGCTTAAAACTAAATTGTTGAAACTTACTCGTAAAGGATAAGTGTGTCCACAGGGACAAAGGCCAATTTCTCTTGTAGGCAAAGGTAATCTCACTGATTCGCACATTTCTATCTGTTTTGCGTGTATAGGGTGGTGGTCATTTGTTTATGCATTTTACTCTGGGCTGTGAGATTGTAAAATACGATGGGAAAAGCTATGAAATGTTTTTTAAGTACCGGGTAGGCTTGTATATAGATGCATATACACCCATAGACACTCATATACTGGGATATTAGCCCAATGTATGCATAAATCCATACGGGGTGGACATGTTGGAGTCTAGGTGCAGCACTAGTGGCGCGATTGGGTAGAGTGAGGTCTTATTTTAGAGCTCCCGAGGAAAATAAATAAATAATAATAAATAAAAAAAAAAAAATAAAAAAAAAAAAAAAAATCGGCGAGTAGTAGACAAAGGGGAAATTGAGAAGTACTCACCATGCCCCAGAATACTTCATATGCATATCACGGCCTTAAAGCTAGATGTTAGATGTAATCTACTTCACATTTTTGTAGTATAAAAAGCGCAAGTCCTATTCACCTTGACCCTCCAAAGAAAGTTGTGACCGATTCATTGTCAAAGTACAAGATGGCCGCCAGTGAGTAATGCGGAGCTCTTGTCCAATCAGAAGCGAGTATTTCAAATCCGTCACAGAGCTCTCAGCCAATCAGAAGCGAGTATTTTGACCCGGTGCATTATGGGCCATATCCAAGATGGCGGCACGTATGTTCAAGATGGCGGCACATCCGGTGTCGAAAACTGGCCATTCCGTCGGGATGTGGTCACCTAGTGTCGAAAACTGGTCCTTGTATGGGTCCTGCTAGACGTTTTGACGCCATGATATAGACCGGAGAGAGAGAGAAAACAACAACAACAAGGATGACACATGAGGGAACAACAACAACAACAAGTTTTTTTTTCATATAGTTTATTTTCCCCTCCATCATAACATACCCACGCTGGGGGAGCCGCGTTGGGTATGTTTACAATTCAAGAAAGACTCTTGTCCAATCAGAGACCGCCATTTGCATCTGTCCTATTCATTCCTGTCCGTTAGATGTATTCTTGTCCAATCAGAAGTCGCCATTTCAGAGAGTTCCTTCTTCGGTCATGTTCATTCTGAACCGTTTATTCTAATCATCGTCGGCCAGGCCTGGATATTCTTCGGGCAGCATGTTCTGAAACAGTTGTTTGCGCATTTTGATCGCATTTTCCAGGGCCTCGGTGGGTGGTAAACCCATATCCTCTTCCAAGTGACGCTTGGTCTTCATGATGGACCTGTGCGTGGGGTCCCCTTTCATTTCAAGCGGTAGTAAGGTATACTGTTCATAGATCGCCATGGCTGTTTTCCTGATGCGGGGGCGCATTTGGGTGTACGTCTGTTGTAAATTATCCTCTCCGGCGTCCTCGATCGCTTCAGCGTGAGTATTGATAGCTGCTGTCACAATACGATCCCAGAAGGTAGGTTCTGCCTCACTTTCCTGGGATGAAGGCTGATTCTCTGAGGTCAAGCTCTCCATATCAGTAGATAGACTGTCAGCCATCTTGGATTCGGTATCAGTCGATGCACTCTCATCAATCTCTGTATCAGTATCTGCCTCAACGGGCTCCTCGGCGTCTTCAGTCCCATGTATATTTTTCTGGTGTCGCATCATATCGTAATGTCTGGTGAACGTGCGTTCACACTCAGAACAAGTATAAGCCATGTTGACGGTTGAACGTCGACTGTGCGTGTTTTGGGAATACGCTCGCTTTTATAGACAGTAACGCCCATCAACGCTTAGCTCAACGCTTCAACGCCCTGGTGAATTAGCTCAGAAGCTCTGATTTCATGGAATTGACACCAATTCATCGAAATGCAGTGACGCCCGTCAACGCCCGTCGTTACGCCTTAACGCTCGTCTCAACGCTTTAACACACTTTCTTAATGCTTTAACGTTGTTTAATGATGCGTTCGAACAAATGTTTCTTTTGTGCTATTGCTCTGACCTACGCCGCTTTCCAGTTCACGCCCGAGGTTTTCAACATCGACGCTGTTCTTTCAATTTCCATATGGACTGGGTCCTTATCCAACAATTTCATATGGGTCAGTAAGTCGACATACTGCTGACGTAAAGCCCGTCGTAGTCTGGGTGCCAATCTGTTATGGGCTAAAATTGCAGCTTCCTCTTTCGAATACCCTTTGCGTTGAAACTTGTTTCCTGTGGCCTCCAACATCCCGCCCATCTCGGCGTCCATACTTTCTTTGAACAAATCCTTCCATAGCCTCGAGTTCACATTATGTTCTTCAACCTCGGGTTGGGCCTTCACGGTTGGGTGATATTCCAGGACTGATGGTATGAAGCGGGCCCGCTGTATGGGGGTGGTCTTCTGCTGCTGCTCTGCCAGGAGTGCACTCGGCGGATGGTGTAGGGGTATAGGCCGTTGTGGTGATTCCTCGCCGGGTAACAGGTGGGTCGTCAGCCGACGATCTTCGGGGGTATGGGCTTTTAAATCTACGAACAGGTAGCCGTACGGACGAATTGTCGCTTCTTGAAACGCCCACATAAAATGGTCAATGTTCTGAGGATAAATTCGACTACCAAACACACGGATTTGTGCTCTATCAATGGGATTGGAGAACAACACAAAGTATTGGCAGTTCAAGGCAATATCTCTGGACGCCTTCCCTTGAGGAAAGAGATTCTGAGTCAAATAGATGACGGACAGATTTCGATGATGGGACCCTTTGGTGAATAGGTCGGCGATTTTCGAATTGTCCTTGGCCGCACTCATCAGATCATCGAGCACTACCACGTTGGTCTGCTCGGAATCGAAGTAATAGGGTTCGTCTATGTCGTGAGGAATTCCTGGAACAAAGCTCACATTCTGTAGTCGTGCAGTTTCGTAGGCGGGCTGCCATTGGCTATAACACCAAACAACACGTGTCGGAGCTGGGGTTGCCACACCTTCCTCTAAGAACTTCATCACCCAGGACGTCTTTCCACACCCCGTAGGGCCGCTCACCGTCATCGTATAAGGGTGCTCTAATACTGTCGTGTGTGACGTAGGTGTTGATCGTTCCTCGCGCGTACTTTGAATTTGCACGTTATCGGGACTCCGTTCCTTGAGATGGCTTCGCTGTATATGTCTACGTAGATTAAATGGCGTGGAAAATGACTTCGAACACAAGTGACATGCGTAAACCATGGCTCTCATCTCCACGGACACCAGGCGTATAATGAAGCTTTCACAGATGCATGTGTGTGTTTATATGCAAGAGCTCCGAGCTCGCCGAGCTCTTGGAGCTCCGGAGCTCATGGAACTCGGAGCTCCGGAGCTCCGACGCCACCACCGGGCGTTGACGGGCGTTGCTACAAGAGAACTCGGAGCTCCGGAGCTCCGGAGCTCCGGAGGTCACTTCCGCTTCCGTTCACGTGACCGGAACTGACCTTTGACCCCGGCGCATTTTGGAGCCGCCATGTTGGATCCGTCATTTTGGAACCGCCATCTTGGATATGTCCCATAATGCACCGGGTCAAAATACTCGCTTCTGATTGGACGAGAGCTCTGTGACGGATTTTAAATACTCGCTTCTGTTTGGTGTACGTCGCTAAAGGTGACCGGAACTGACATTTGACCCCGGCGCGCAAAGGTTTCCACC